>CAPT01000104.1:0-52755 GCA_001039675.1 Nakaseomyces delphensis CBS 2170
TACACATATATATATATATATATATATATATATTGGTACAAACCTATCGTTAACGATTTCTAATTCAAAGGGATAATATAATGACCTTATAATACTCTCGTAAAATTGATGCGTATTGATTTCTGCGCTATATTTCTTGTATCGTATGACTGTTAATTTATCTTTCCCGTGTTCAAGGAATGGTGGAGAGGCCTTTGATGTGTAAAAAGAAGTAACCAAATATCGTCTATCATAAAACATTCATGAATATTCCATAAATTGGAGTAAAGGAACCCCCCAACTCACAGCATGACTTTTTCTAAACTATGTTTTCTGGTATCATAAGCCGCTTCTGTGATAATTATATCACCTCAGCAGCACTACGTTACAATTATAGTAAACAGTTCTTGGCAATCTTCATAATCATCACGCTTCGATAGTCAGTTGCTTATCCAATGCGTCTTTAAAACCTGTTATACCAAATTTCCGTTTCCCTTCATCTGTTTTTTGGGGCCCAATCAAAAAAACATACCACCTAGTAAAATTAAACAGACACCAACACAGGACCATTTTAAACAGGTGGTGCCCATCGTGTGATTCTGCTCTAATTCTTGTTCGTCATCATTTGTGTGATGATGATGTGTATCACTGAAGCTTACTGCAGTTTGGAACATTTGCATACTGATAACGGTCAAGAACCCAGCTGTAAGACTTAATAAGAAGTTCATGCCGGGTGGTACATCGCCAGGTTTGTGATCTCCACCGTCGCTATGGGTAAAGATGAAATATCCGATCAAAGCGCCTAGTGGTTGAGAGCCTCCTCCTAGGATGGCCGTAATCATGACAGCCTTCCATTTACTTTCGAAGGCTGTGAAGAAAGGCAACGTCATAGCAAAGCCCTCTACAAAATTGTGAAGTAGAAGACTGATAAATATCGACAAACCTAGAGACTTTGTTGAATCAGATTGATTAGTGTAGAAAATAATCAAACCTTCCGGGAACTTGTGTAATGTTAGAACGAGACATGTTTGTAGACCTATGGACAACAGTTTCGAAAATGGCGTCTCTACGTGGTGGTGATGAGCACCCAGCCCCAGTTCTTCGTCGACTTGACTGTGGTGATGACCATGGTGATGACCATGGTCATGGCCTGAATCTTCATCGACGCTGTGGTGTTGTGATACGGCTGGTACAGAGCCATAGTGACTATGGCTATGAGTATGTGTCCCTGCTGAAACCTGTGGATCCAAGCCGGTTTTAGATACCGCCTGGCTACGAACACTTCTTGTTCCTGGATTAACACTGTGTCCTATCGATGGAGTATATTCTATAGTGTTCCGTCTTCCCATCATATAGTTTTTTCTGTAAGTATCCAGGTTCTCCAGATCGTATCCAATGTCGTTCTCCGCACATGTAACGCCTTGCGGTTGGTGCAACGCCTTGTCGTCCGTGTCGTACATCCCGTAGCCGTCGCCCCCATGCGAGCTGCTGTTACTTTGAGATGTGGATACGCTACTGTTTCTGTGAGGTGTAATGTGTTCAATAATATCTCCGTGGGCACCGTTATTATTCGTCGTTGCTGCACATGGTAGACATGGGTCGGAAATTGGAATACACGACTTGATGATACCTTTACAGCAAGGCCCGTCTTCCTTGTGTTCCTTCGACAATAGGCCCCGTAGCGACAAGTGCCCGCTGAGGCCTTTACCCAGCAGCATTGTACGCTCGCTTTCCGTCGCGGTTGAGGTAACGCGGTCCAACGGGTCACCGTCGCACGTACTACTGCTGGCGTGGTTCCCGCCGTTATACCCTGTACTTGCCTCAGGGTCCTCTAAATGCTCGGTCCTGAAATGAACGGTCTGCGTGCTCCCGTGAACGGGCTCTTCTTCTTCCTGTCCTTGTTCTTCCTCGCCTGTATGCGCGCAATGCACGAGCGACTCGGACGTGAAGACGTGCACTACGTAGTTCATAAAGAAGCTGATCAAAATGCCCAGCGTGAACCCGCCGAACACCGAGTACCTGTCGTCAGACTCCATCGCGGGCAGCATCTTGTACAGCGACGTAGCTATCATACACCCTGCGCTCAGGGACAGCCCGTAGTTCACCAGTTTGGTATTGTTGCGCGTGGAGTTCCTTCCTGAGGAGTACCAGCTTATAACAGGAACAAACACACCGCCCAAAATGCATAGCAGCGAAGACAACAGCGAGAACACCAGCCACCTGGGCATAAACACCATGATTACTCTATATTAGGATTTTCACGTTAATTCTCTACCTCTTGAGTTCAATCAATTGTAAATGTATAGTGTATATGTATATGTACATTATATACATTATATACATTACAGGGGCCATACATAATAAGCAAAGAAGACAAAGGGTCATCGCAACGATCCCTCAGACACCGCCGTAACGCACAAGAAAAAAAGAAATAACAAAAAACTTTTTTTTTTTATTTAACTTTTCCAAAAAAAATTGAAAAATTTCAAAAATTTACCCGAAGGGTTAAAAACATGAAAATTTATGGAAAAAACAAAATGAAAAAACATTTGGAGAGGAGGGGTGACAACTTGGAGTATACATTTATACGATATCCAGAAGCTTTGTTCGTATATACTGATATCGTAGTGTACGGAAAGTGCATGTGCGATTTTTTTTTTTCTCATTCTTATTTTTTTAGGGGAGTGAGATTGTTTTCTGTTAAAAGCCTCCGTTTGTCCGAAAAAGAAAACAAAAACCGCACGCGCACGTTTACCAGCGCGCGAAAAATTTCTTTTTTTTTCTTTATTGCCTCTTTTCATCCCCCTCAAAATTATATAAATGTGTGAGAGTTTTTCGGAAAAAAGTTTATTTTTTTTTTTTACTAGTAAATTCATTGGCGGCTAATTTTACATGGGCGGCTAAATTGTTGTTTTTCTTTTTTTCTTGGAAAAAAAATTCATATATAAAGAGGGTGAGATTTCCTTGATAATTTTTCTTTTTTGTTCTTCTATTCTCTGTTTTCTGTTCTCTGTTTTGTTTTGTTTTGTTTAATTGTTTTTTTTCTCTTTTAGCTTTTTTTTTTATCTGCAAATGTGTTCTGCTGATCACCCAGATGCATTAGAGAACCTGAACGATGAATGGAGGGTGAAGTTATTTGGATCTAGGTTGCGTGCATCAAATGCTCGTGGTATCGGGGGGGATGACCGGGCGGTATCAGATGCAGGGCTAGAGTATAGGCTACTTATTATAGAGGAGAATGGTGAGCTGGCGTGCAGACAGAGGTATAGGACGATCTTGGACTACAGTGGGTTTCGCAAGCAAGGTTTCATTACGGCAAGTGAGTTGAAACAGTACATATACGGCTCCCCCATTAGGTCTAAGAGCAAGGAGACAGAGAATAAGATACGGCTGATCCCAAACTCGCGGCAGCTGCTAGTAACGCGTATCTTCTATCCTGGTACGAGGCACCAAGGTTTTAAGAGCTACAAGTCGACATTTGATAGTCGCGTGTCTATCACGCTGTGCTTACCGAGTTACCTGCTGGCAGATATCTCGGACACGTGGTCGGATATAGACGGGTGGCTGACACAGACCGAACGTCATTTGATGGCGACGTCGTTCCATGCCGTAGAGACGCAACAGACATTCGTGGAGTTGGTCAATAAATTACTGATACCGGCACTGCGGTCTTGCCACGAGATCCCAAGACTTCTGCTCTACCCGCTGGATAATATAGAATTTATCCATAGTTGGTTCAAAGACGTGTTTAATTGGATCGAACTAAAAGAGGGCACAAAGCTGAATTTCCTTCCTTACCTGCTGGCGAAGACACTGATAGATTACGGCACGGAGCATAATCTACGAGATGGTGACATAGAATACTCCAGGATAGTTATTAGTTCAGGGAATATGGTAATTGCCAATAAACTAGTGTTTATCTTATCTGGATTACTAAATCCAAGATATAATAGTAACGTTCAGCTAATTGATGACACTATACACCTCTCGACTAAGGAAACGGCTGGGAAAACATCAGGACCGATAATCGGGAGCCCCAGCTCTTCTTTGGTGTCGGAACTTCGCTATACCACGGATAGCTCTGATTCTACGCATCCTCAACCTCATATATCAAATACATTGCATACACCACATAAGCCTAAGATACCTGCACATATGCTTGATAGAAGGTTCTCTAGG
This sequence comes from Nakaseomyces delphensis CBS 2170, assembly GCA_001039675.1. NCBI lineage: Eukaryota > Fungi > Ascomycota > Saccharomycetes > Saccharomycetales > Saccharomycetaceae > Nakaseomyces > Nakaseomyces delphensis. The sequence goes on from CAPT01000104.1 coordinate 4,159, forward strand.
TATAGTCTTGGTGGGGGCACTGAACAAGGATATGGTCCATCGAGCTCAGTTGCAATTCCAACAACAGCAGCAACAGCCACAGCAACAGCAACAACTATAAAGGCTGACCACTCTCCATTCTCTACGTCCAAAGGTTGGAAAATACCTTCGAGTCATAGAAGTGCGACAAGTTCAGTATCCCTATCCTCCGGTGATTCTCTGGCTGAGGTGATCCAACCGTCATCACTCAAATCTTTGAATACATCATCTTTACACAACTTTTCATCGTCTTTAAGTAACCAACTGGGAAGTTCGTATGGTTCATGGTTTAACGGAAGTTTCACAGGTAGTTACAATAATATGAACCCTATGTCCAGTGGGACAAGCAATGCAGCAACTTTTAGTACATCCTTCAAGAAAAATAATCTTTCTTCTTTATTTCAAAACAGTCCATCCACCGCGGGATCGGAGAGCTGGGATAAGGTTGGAACGACTAATACAAACACAACATTACATAGGACTGTTAGTAGCAGTTCTTTAAGACATTTGATAACACCTTATCATCACCAATTAACATCGCCTTCTACTAATTCTGAATATGAAGAATATCCCTGGTTTGGGACGTCTAATGATAATAGTGGAGATACAATTTCTGCAGGAACAAACGCTTACGCAACATTATCGCCATCTTTGGCGCAGAGCGGCAGTAATAATAATAATAATAATAATAATAATAATAATAATAATAATAATAATAATAATAATAATAATAATAATAATAATAATAGCCATCCTCATCACCAACATAATAACAATAGTAATTATAGTGGTAATAGTAGTAGTCATTATAACCTGGATCCTACAACGATATTGAATAACATAAGGAATGGTGGGAATACGGCTACGTATACGTTTCCCTTGAGAAACGTCGAATTCGATAGAAACAATAGCTCAATTGATCACCATCTGCTGCTTTCTGGGAGTTTTGAAGAAATTTTTGACGGGCACATCGATGCATATCAGGTAGCTACTATGGTCCCTTGTAGGGATATTGCACCGCATATTCACGAAGGTTTGCATAGTAGTAGTAACTCTATTACTGAACATAAGCGGACTACTATTGATGTTTCTATGCCCTCTGATAGATTTCTAGAATACCCTCAAGAGCTTTTGCCTAGGTATACAATGTATTTGTCCAGCTTCAACCCATTTTTCAATTTACAAGCTGTTCCTGCGGGCAAGGAAGTGGAGGCAAATATTGTACATGGTTTAAAGAGAGATTTTGTCCGGGATAATTGCCAAATTTCTCGAACATTATGTGTTTCTATGCGCTCACGCAGCATCAAAGAGATAATCGTGCGCAAAACAAGTGAGGTCCCTACGAATAGCCAGTCAACATCCTTGCCAGAGGAGAGACGTTCGCGAAGTAGCCGTGGAATGTTAAAACAGAAAGTGAAAAAGGTATTCGCGAACGGTAACAGTATGACGCGCGTTACCCCAATGATGAACAATTGTATAGCCTTCATCGAGGCTGCACTCAAGAGTGCCTTGTCTTTGTATAACGACCCTAACATTGACCGGAAATACCGTGACGAAAGAATCAAAAAGATTTTCCTTGCTGTAGTCCACTACAATACAGAGGAATAAGAGGTATTACTATACTATTATAAAAAGGAAAATGGTCATTATCCCCCGTCCCCAATAATGAAGAAAAAAAAAAATTAAAGATGATTTTATTTGAATCTTCTCTGGAATTGTTGTCTGCCCCAGCTATCGAGGCTTTAAAGACCACTTTTAAATGTATTTTCGATTTCATTACGCAGATGGCTTAGATATGTCTCAAGGACTTTTTTTTTTTTTTTGTGTTTCTTTTTTTTTTTTTGCTTTTTTTTCTTTTTTTTTTTTTTTGTTGTTCCGAAGTGGGCTGAAAATCTGCATAATTCCTCTTTTACAGCAGTTTCAGAAGATTCACCGAATGTTATAAGTATTAGAGAACTTCCATACTTTTGTGTAGGTTATTTTTTTATTTTCCGTGATAATTTCTTCTATTTTAAATTTATAGTTAGTATATTTAAGAAAGGACATCACGTTAAGTATTCAAAAATAAATTCATTATTCTTTAATATTTAATATTTGATATTTAATCGAAGAAAGCCAATAATATTAAAAATAAAGTGATGGGTTCTATATTAGCTACAGCAGCGATGGCTTTGGCCATCGCTGGAACCGTTGTTGAGGGTCAGGTTAGAGGTTTTGATCAAATTGCCTTCTCCAATGTAGGTTTCACTGGTTCTTACACACCAGTTAAGAAGATGTCTCATCTGGATAACAACAGTACATGTAAATGTGAAGTTGCTGAAAGGACATGGTTTGAAGGCACTAATGCTCCTTTGGCTGAACATTTATCTGTACATTTCCGTGGTCCTTTGACTCTTGAGAAGTTTGCTTTCTATAGTTCTTCGAAATTTGTGGTCAACGATAATTCTTCCGAGAGCTGGACTCGTATGGCTTACTATGACGCTACTGCTCAAACTGCGAACAATGTTACTTTTATGAATAACCAAGGTGAAGCTTCCCCTTGTGTTGGTAAGGCTCTGTCTTACGCCAACGCAGACGGTACTGCCTCTGCCTCTTCCGCTACTATTTTGAAAGCGGACAATTACATCAGTTCTGACCAAGAATTCTCCATCTTTTCTACCGACAGCTGTCCAAAGTCGGGAGTTAACAATGGCTGTGGTTACTACCGTGATGGTATTCCAGCTTTCTACGGTTTCGGTGGTGAGACCAAGATGTTCTTGTTCGAATTCAAGATGCCAAGTGAATCTCAAACTAACAGCAGCTCGTTTGAGTTCTACGATATGCCAGCCATCTGGTTATTAAATGATCAAATTCCAAGGACCTCTCAATATCCAACTAACGCCAACTGTTCGTGTTGGTCCAGTGGTTGCGGTGAATTCGATATTTTCGAGGTTATGAACGGTACTGAAAAGAACCATTTGTACTCCACATTCCACACTTACCAAGGTATTGAGGATCTAGGTACAGGTATCCAAAGTTACGGTTATATTCCAAGAGACACCAAGGGTACAATGATGGGTGGTGTTGTCTTCGACTCTGATGGTAATGTCGTCAGTTTCATTTCCAACTCTACCACCTTCGATGAAAACCTGTCGGCCTCTTCGGTCAATGCTATATTGGCCTCTATCCCAAGAAATGAAACATACAGATCAGCATTGGAGAGTATCTCTGCCACTGCTCCTTCCTCTACAAAGCACAAGTCCAGCGGTTTCTCTTTGTTGAATGCACAGGCTGGAATCTGGTACTACATTGTTTCTGGATTCGTTGCGTTTACCCAAGTTTTCCTGATCTGAGTTGAACCAAGTCCCTATACTTTTAAAAAGTTTTAATAAGTCCATATATTTTTTTTTCTTTTTTTGTTTTGTTTTTGGTTAGATATACGGAATCATTAATGTATTATTCCCCTAATGGACTTTGAAAGTTCGTTTTGATACATTATAACTAGTTAGGGAAAACTTTTATAAACTGTTTGATGTTTTCATTTCCTAGAAGAGAAAGAGCACTGTTCAGGCTATTGCTTTGTTTTTAGTGTTTTGTTCTTTTTTTTTTTATTGATGTATTTACTTTCATTTATCTTGATATAGGTTATAATTATGATATAAAACAAATCCCAGGCTTATGCGCTACTTGGTCTTGACCCTTGGTTAATCTTTATCCCGTTGGGGTCACTATATTTAATGAATATATTTATTCTAATCAACATATGTTTAAAGTCTTGTTAATTTTTGAATCAAAATTCAGCCTTTTGCGGGCTCTGTGCGGACTCTTCTCAGAGACTCATTAATGGACCGAATAGGAAAAAGCTTTAAAAACTCATGAATAAAGTGCATTTTTAAACATATTTTAGTATTCCAGAAACTACAACAACGTAAACCACAAATGAACCTGATACAACCTATACTCTAATCTATTCTTTTTTTCATGTTCTTGGCTATTTATAAAAAGGAGCCATGAAAGCTGGTCACGACAATGAGAGTATTCATTTGGTTCCTTAAATACTATTGGGGCCTGGAGGACCGTATACAAGACTTTGTATTTGTATTACATTTTTTTAAGAGATAAGAAAAACCAATGGGATATCAGGCAACTATAATTGCTCTCTGCACGCTTGGTGTAATTGCGTTGACACCGCCGTTGGCTTGGCATGCCAGCACGAGGAACATTCCTGCCATAATTCTTATTGTGTGGCTTCTCCTCGTGGAGATAAAGTATATTGTCAATGCTGCAATCTGGAGTGGAGATGATTTCATGCAGAAATGGGATGGGAAAGGGTGGTGTGATGTTATGGTAAAGTTACAGATCGGGGCTAATGTAGGGATTTCATGTGCCGTTACCAATATCATATTCAACCTGCATATAGTGTTGAAAGCGGATAACGTATTGTTAGAAGTAGGCACATGGAAGAAGATTCTGAGGGATCTTTCAATCAGTTTGATAACACCGATTATGGTGATGGGTTTGTCTCATATTTTCCAGATTTCAAGGTATAGTATCACACCTTATTACGGATGCGTAGCATATTTTGCACCAACCCGCGCTACTACTGCTGTGTATACTATGTGGTTACTGATCTGGTCATTAATCGGGGCCGTTTATGCAGTGCTGGTCTTATATATATACTATAAAAAGAGAAAAGATGTTCAGGATATTTTGTATTGCACTAATTCGGGACTCAATATCTCCCGTTTTGCAAGACTGCTCATATTCTCCTTTCTGATAATATTGGTAATCTTCCCATTCTCTATATTCCTATTTGTGAAAGATTTAAAATCCGTAAAAGGTGGGATAAACTTCAAGGACATACATGCCCCCGAGTTTTGGTTTACCATTATCAAGCTACGTATCGGCAAAACATCGGTGGATATCTGGTTGTATGTGCTAATGTCTTTCATGGTATTTTTAATATTCGGACTAGGATCGGATGCCTTGAAGATGTACGCTAATTTCTTAAGAAGAATCCATCTAGGTGTTCTCGTTGATAAGCCGGTTGGTATACCTCGCACCAAATTTGATCGATTCCTTGATGATTTGGTACGAGACAACGAAAGAGATACCAGCGATATGAATGGAGGCCAATGGGTAGTGGACTCTCCACAGGGTCCTGATTTCTCGTATGATTATCACTTTGTTGGCCGTCATGGCAGCACAGATTTTCAATTGCAAGAAAATGAGATTGACGTTGAAAAGACTTATGTCTTTAAACCAACCTATAGAATGCAGGACCTAAGGACACCAGATGATGCAACAGATGAGTATGATGACGGCTTGACATTTAAGAGCTATAATGATAGTAGTTCACATCATAAATACTCTAAAATGTATGATATATCCACAAAGAACTCGATTGAATCTTCGAAAGAATATGACGAGGATACTGATATAAATAACTCGCCGATAACAAAGGTAGATTCTCGAGATTAGCAAAGTTTAATTTAGGCAGTTATGTAGGACATTCTGTATTTTTTATTGGGATTCATTGTAAAAATAGCACAAGAAAAATTAAAGTATGAAAATAATTAATTAATTAATATATGTGTTTGTGTATTAGAGATACAACACAGGTGTTTAGAGAGTATAAATAGATATATGTTGAAATGAAATGTATATATTTTTAATCATTATGATCACAATGCCAAATAAGTCACATCCATTATCACAATCAACGTTATATCACACAAAATGGGGGAAAAAATGAATAATTGAATATGTTGAAATTGACAGTATGTGTCCTCTGCCAAAGCACAGGTGATATGTAAAGTGTTGAATCAACCACTTAGCAGTTATAGCAATTAAATCCAATTGAATCTCAGTTTTTTATCTATCGAAGGATTCAATTGAGACTATAAAAATAGGTGCATACATTTGTTAGGTAACGAATGGACGGATCAGTGTACAAGCATGCGGCTGACCTATGGTCTAAGGCTGACCTAACACGCTTACAGCATGACCTTGACGATGCAATTATAGACATTAAAGATCGGGAATCGGGGTCATTGGAATCCAGGAAGTTACTGGCAAGTGAAACTAAATCTTTCAAAAAGTTAGAGTCAGATGAGAAACTGGGCAGTGTTAATAGATTAATCAAGCAATACCAGCAAGAAATTGATAGTTTGACAAAGAGAGCAAAGTGCTCAGAAAAAGTTCTGCTGGATCTGTACGCGAAGTTATCGGAGGCGCCAGACCCATCTCCCTTGTTACAGAGTTCGGCAGAGCGTTTGGAGAATGTCGAGGACTCAAAGGAACTTCAAGAAAAGATAGCAGAGCTTGAAGATCGTCTTGCCAAATATGCTGATTATGAAAAGATTAAAGAGAGGTTGTTGGAGCTGGAACATAGTTCTGCCAAGACTTTGACTAAGAGATTAGCTGCAAAGGAACAGGAACTAAATTCTACTTGGGAAGAAAAACAGAGAAACTGGAAGGAGAAGGAAGGAGAAATGACTAAACAAATTGAGACATTGCAAACAAACAATAAGGCGTTGGAGGCCACAATTGCTAAGAGGATAGATATTGAAGGCGCCGATGAATCAGCTGAACCAAACCAGACGAAGTTTGATTTCAGCAACTCTGCAGAACGTAATTTGTTAGTTCAAGAATTAGAATCTAGTCAAAGAAGGATATTTCAGTTGGAGAAGAGGAACGAAGGGCTTAGCGGTAAATTGGCGAAAGCTACAAGTGCAGATGAGAAGGAATCAGAACTAACTGCTAAACAACTTCTTATTAACCAATTGGAGAGTGAAAATGCTTTGATTACAGCATCGATTGAAAGACAACGGCAAAATACTGAAACCCAAACCAAGATGCTAAAAAAAGAAGTAGATTCTTTAAAAACTGAAACAACGTCTTATAAAACTGAGTTGGACACTTTAAGAAGAAAATTAAAGAATTATTCAGATTACAATAAAATCAAAGAGCAATTAGAAACCTTGAAGAAAATAGAATTTGGTGTTGATGAGGATGATGAAGATGATAAAGATATAATAGAGGATAACCCAGTTCAGAGGAATCTTTTAGCAGCCAATAAGAAATTGCAAAACTCCTTAGTTGGGGCAAGAACAGAGGCAAATGAAAGAGCAGCTCTTAACCAGAAATTACAGAATACTATCAGTTCATTACAGACAAGAATTAAGAAACTGGAAGAGACCAATACCAAGCTTGAAATGGATTTAGAGCAGATGGAGGATATAGACCAGAAATTTAATGATACCGCCAGTATGATTTCAGGTGCGACAAGACAGATAAACAACAGAAATAACAGAGGAGGTAAATTTTCTCCAACAACATCGATTGTAGGTATTTCAGAAGAGCCAGAGGGAGATGTTCCTCTACAAAATTCTACAATCTTGCCGATCATCACCAAGCAAAGAGATAGATTCAAGAGCAGAAACACAGATCTTGAAAAACAACTACGACAAGTAAATCAGGAGAAAGGTAAGATAATACAAGAGTTACAAATTATGAAAACCGATAACTCCAAATTGTATGAAAAAGTCAGATACCTTTCTAGTGTTCAAACAGGCGCGTCACCTGCTTTAGATCTGGATACTGAGGCGCACTATACCGAAAATTATAACGAATCATTGCATCCCTTGGCAAACTTCAAGAAAAATGAAAGGGAATACTACCTAAATAGAAAGCTCTCCGTATGGGAAAAGCTTTTCTCCACCTTTGCAAAATTTGTATTACAAAACAAGTCTACTAGACTGGCATTCTTTTTGTATTGCATATGTTTGCATGGTCTGGTTTTTATGATGTGTATGTATGTTATCAACATTAGCGGTTATCTGACACCAGAGGTAAATACCGTGACCAGCTCCGGCCAGAATTTTGGAAATCCAGTTTAAACTAATTGACTTTCGCAAGTTCTGAGGATTTTTCTTTTTTTTTTTTGGTATAAAATTGTTCAATTTAACAATACAGTAAACGCATCAATTATAATTTGTAATCAGTAATGTTATTCTTCAGTTGTTCTGAGTTTTCGATACTTTTATTTTATTTCCGCCTTTATTTGGAAGATAACTTTATCCGCTTATATACTCTTGACCAAAATTTCTTATTCATTTATTACACAAGTTTTATCAGCCATCGCAAATTATATAATGATATCTATATAGATTATCTTTTTTTTTTCAGTTTATACATGTTCAAGTAATTGCAAAACTTCATCAACGGCAGAAATTTCAGTTCGTTGTCATTCACGTACCTGAGACTATATATTTATCTAAGATACTTTCGGTAATTGTTATCCTCCTGTTGTATTTGTATAGTTGAAGATTAGGTTTCTTAAAAGGTTTATGTGGATTTTGTATATTTGCTACTAGTATAATGATATGAAAAAAAAAATTTGATTATTGAAGCTAACTAATGATTTTTTCATGTAAAAATTTTTAAGCAGAGATACGCTTTTGAGAAGCGATTCTACCTCTTTGTCTGGAAGTAAATCTGACAACCTTCTTCTCAGCAGCCTTGGCAACAGCCTCCTCCTTTTCAGTAACAACCAACTCGATGTGAGATGGAGAGGATTCGTACTTGTTGATTCTACCGTGAGCTCTGTAAGTTCTTCTTCTTTGCTTTGGAGCGTGGTTGACTTGGATGTGGGAAACGTATAGCTTGGTGGCGTCCAAACCCTTGGCCTGTAATTAATAGAATATATTCCGCACATTTTTTTTTGCTTGTAAAAACTTTCACTCTCCTCTACTCTTACCTCCAATTCCATCCATATGGAAAAGAAAAATTTTTGTTCCTTACGATACTATTATGTTATGTCTTCATCTCTTAATAACCATATCATCGGCAGCACTAAAGAGTGTATTTACTCAATCATCACTTCTTTCTTCTCCTACAAAAAGGATATCATAACTGGTGGGTCGAGTGGGGAGCAAAGGTTTGTAAATTAAAAAAAATACGTAATACAATGATTTGTTAGTAACTTTAGGGATCTTTCATTAAATCACAAAAAAAGGAATACCATGAACTAAAATATTATCACTTTCTTCTTTTGCCGTATTCTCATCTTTTCGTCGTTTCTCAATATTTCCCGATTTTGTTGGTATTCCTTCTCTATTTTTTTTTCATTATAGTTAAAATAAAACATACTTCAGCGTTGGCGGCAGCGTTAACCAAAAGACCTTGGATGAACTTGACAGACTTAGCTGGCCATCTGGCCTTGGTGACACCGAACTCCTTACCTTGGGCAGTTCTACCAATGGAAGAGTTGTATCTTCTGAATGGAATAGCTCTCTGGTGGTCTAGGACTTGGTCCAAGTACTTTTGAGCCTTGGTCAATTCCCAACCGCTGATAGCTTGGGCAGCTTCCCTGGTGTTCTTGAAGGAAACACGCAAGTAGGAGCCACGAGCAGAAGCAGACTTAGCTGGGTTAGTAAAGGTAGCACCGTATCTGGCCATTGCTATATATCTTTTGGTCGTTTTTCGTACTTCTTAAAGTTGCCTAAGTACAAAATATAACTGTTTTTTATAGAAATTTAACCCAATGCGTCGACTTGTATGATAGTTTTTCCACTATCTGCTGACAAACTACCAACACAGTACTGAAAGAAAGAAAACTCAGAGCTCCTCTGGGCGGAGCGTGCCCCCATGCGGGAAGTTCGATGAGTTTCCTCGTCCCCCCGGCCCTGCCATACGGATTTTTAGGCAGGCTAGTGGGTAACCACGCCCGAGGTGATCCTTCTGGACAGCCTCTGCCAGGCAGCCTAGGCAAGGACGGTTTACTCTCCCTCTGTCTAGACCGATTCTGTTCCCCCAATTGCACAGGGGACTCTTCCTCTGCCTAGACTGGCTCCCCCCACCCCCCCCCCAGGCAGCAGCGCGGAAGGAAAAATATTAATTTTTGGGCTGCAAAACCTTTACCCGGCCACTTCCTATTCCGGTAAGTCTACTATTTTCAGTCGAACCTCATTGATATCAGAAAAGGGGGTGTCTGGGTTTTACAGCAGTCACAAAATGTATCTTTTTGTTTTTACTTTCATTATTTATTCATACATAGTTTAAGTGTAATAATGATCGTTGTAGTCAATTAAGTTGTATATTCTATAATGGTTTGTATTAATTAGTGGAAGCTTCTTTTTATTTTATCAGTTTAGACAAGAGGAAAGGTTTCTGTATATTTGCTCTGTAATGACGCTGTTGGGGAATTCGAACAGGTATTCAGAGTTATCTACCAGTGAGATGCCTGTACGCCCCAGTCTCTTTATCTCTTGAACCCTTGATTTGAGTTGTAGTGTTTCCTTTCTATCAGTAGAGAGCTCGAACCGGATCTCTGACCTCAGGCCGTCAACGTGGTATATGTCAACAAGTCCAATTCGGTGAGGGGTCCACTTGTTGTTCGTTTTGATGTGTAGCCTGGTCTTTATATCGGATAAAACAAGGACCGGTCTCCTGGATGCCAAGACCTTTACGTCTAAATCAGAAACTTCTGTTGATGATCGGCTCACGTTACTGCTGGATTTGCTCATACAGGAGGACGAACCTTTACTAGACAGGGTCCTGCTGGTTGATGATGCAGAAAGAGGTGCAAGCAGCGTACCCTTGATGCAATGGTCAATGACATTCTTTAACTTCTCGATGTCATCACCACGCAGGGAAAGGACATGGTATGGTGCAGAGGTCGTCACAGATGAGAAGACACTTGCTAGGACTTGAGACTCCGGTATTGTTAGTTGGACATCCTTCGCAGTTGACCTATGGCTTTTACAAGTAGGTGTAATCTTGGTAACTAGTTTCACTCTTCCGGTATTACCGGGTGCCTGTAAAAACAATATGATACCCTGGCTTGATTTTTTTAAGCTCAACTCAAGTGGAATTGCAGATAGTGTCTGCCACTTTGAATTGTCCCAATACGACGCCTTGATAATGCTACACTTAAAAATATCAGATGAATTCTCGAAGAAATAACTTTCTGTGTTCTCAATATACTGATCAACAATTGAGGTCACAGAATCCACAGTTTTATTTGAAAAAAAAGTTTTAGAACTCGATGCACTATTCAGAGTTGGTGTAGATTCACTATTCAAGTTGGTGGTGTCTAATTTAAGGTTCTTCTTGTTTTTTGAACTGAATATATTGAATAGGGAGCTTGATTTTTTCTTCAAAAGTTGAGGTCTATAATCCTCGACGCTTGGGTTGAATATGAGTTCATTAGAGTTAGAGTTTCCACCTTCATTGGATATAATACTCTCACTATCACTGATTTCAGCAACATTTTGTGTCAAGTTATTAATCTTATCTAAACTGAAAGAATGAGATACTGTTTTGTAGTTTGACGGTCCAGGGGATTGCAAAATTTTTGGTGAAAGTTCAATGTGAAGGCTTTTGTCGAGCGCTATTAATTTGTCATAGCTCAAAAATTCGATGTCCCTTAGGGACGCATCCTCAATCGAAGGTGATTTGTCAATATTACTATCACCGTCACCGTCGTCATTGTTATTATTAGTAGTAGTAGTAAAGCTGTTTTTAGCTACAGGTTGTGAAGGATGAATATTAAACTTGAACTCATCCAGATCCTCATCGTTATCGTTACATTGCTTATGGTCATCCTTGTTTAGATCGGACGCAATATTTAAGGCTATGCCTTTGTGTTCGCTTGGTCTTAAGTTTGAAAGCTTACTATGCTTCATCTTGAAGTTTTGAAAGTTGTGTGAAGAGCTTAGCATTGAGGCATTAGCAACTGACTTCAAATTCATAGGCTTGGCTGAGAAAAGTGTTTGGAAATATAATTTCCAGTATGTAATCCATGCTATTTCGTCCAAAGCAGTTAGTTGTAATTTCGTTATTTGCTCACAATTTGTCGCTAGCTCAACACCATTAGTAGTTTCACCACATAAATACAAATCCTTCTGCTTAAGAGTTTGGAAAAGTAAAGTCCTTCCCATTTGGAACAGCTCCCAATTTCCAGTTATTAGTTCATCGATCAATTTTTTTGAATCATTAGTCTGGTAAGGAAGTCTGTTGGAATTCACTAGGAAGATTGCAAGTTGGCCGTTTTTCAACTGCGCTACCTCCACTAATCTATCATTAAAATTTAATTCTGAGGAAGATAATCTGAAATATCCACGTTTTTCAATGTCACTAATAGACAGTATTGGAGGCGATATAAGACCATGATTCTTAGAGAAAATATCGAGTACCTGATCGAGGTGTATACTATTGCAGTTTGCAATATTATATTGTGTCATGAATTGATATTCAAAAGAGCTCAGTAATCCTCTATAGATACTGGCAGTCGCGGGTATAGATCTTGTGAAACCTTCTAAGTTCGTATAGAGTTGTAAAAGGAGACCGACAAATCCTAACTCGGAAGGTATCCTAAGCCATGAAATATGGTAATCGAAAACTAATTTTATACTCTCTAATAACAAAGTTTGGAAATATTTGAATACTTCTGGATCCAGGAAAAGATTTTCGACTTCTGTTTGAGATTCTGCTCCATTTTCCAAAGTATGCTCTATCAGCTGGCATTTGCGGATACCATCACCGAAATTCTTCAAGACCAACTGTAAGCACCCATAAAAAACTTTCATCTCCGGGCCTCTACCGCCCTCGAAGTACTTCTTGGCTGCATTCGAACAGTGCCGTTGCAGTTGTTTCTGTATATGGATATTATTTGTCCAGTGAGCCTTCAATTGTACAGTCATTGGAATAATGGCCATCTATGGAACGTAATATCAATCTAACTCTTAGTTTTACAATAAAAATAAAAAAGCGAAAAAAAAAACAGATAGCGACACTTGTCCCTAACTTATTCTATATCTTCTAGTTCGTAGGTTATATGTCTTATTGACCAACAATGCTTCTCACTCATACTAAAAGATGCTTGCTTTACAAATAAAGACATTTAAGTCTTTTCTACAAACGAGTTCTTTTAAATGTTCTATGAGAGATTACGATTCATTCGAGAGGTCCCAAAGTGGTTGCTTTTGCCAGTTATTCCTATACGCGAAAATGCCAAAAAAATAAAAAAAATAAAAAAAAAAGGACGCCAAACGCGTAAAAAAATTATTATTTTAGTTTCTTCTCGATTTATTAGTTAAAACTGAATCCTAATTGATGGAATTTAGGCGGTGCTACTCAGGGTCAGTGTTGTCTTTGTCTATGTGCTTATATTATCTCTTCTCTCATTTTTCTTGTCATCCTTCTGTAGGGAAGAACATATTCCATTGGTCTGTATTAACAATTGGTTTTAACAACTGTTCCAATTCCTTTTTGTTCCAAGCCAATGGCTGCGCACATTTCCTGTAGGCAGTTGCCATAATACCAAGAACTGTAGATACCAATTTTTCATTAGCGATGTTTCTAGACAACAATGGTAGGTAATATGTAGTGATTAGATTTGAGGGCTCCGGTTTCTCCGTATCGCAAGACTCTGATGTAATTTTGACAAGACATTCCTCCACCACTGCAGCCATCTCCAGTTCTTCGCATTTCTTGGTGAAAAGGAAGTCCAATAGTACAGGAATGGTAGACTCTGGGTAATTATTTCCGTGTCTTAAGATATTCAAAACGTTTTTCACACCTTCCGTACTTTGTATGTATCTCAATTCAATAGTAAGAATGTATTCCATAGTTGTCTTATCGATCTCATTCCCATTTTGGCTTACAAAATCAGTGTATGCTCTTGTAATTCCCTCAGTGAATATTCCTCTTTCCAACAATTCTACAAGAATTCCCCAGTACCTGGCGTCTTTATAGCTGTTCTGGTGTTCATTTGAGGTATAACGGATAAGTCTACTTGCTAGAGCGCCTAATAATTCTTTATTCCCTGTCATTAAAACAGCTTTATGATCAGAGAAAAATTTTAGAAGAACATCTGCTCTCTCGGTATTAGGGTTAAGGTGTTCTTGAATTAATAAACTGTATAATTCAATAGTCGCCAGGGTATCTGGCGAGATATCTTTCTCCAGCATATGTGAGCTCAAAATTTGCAGTGCATTATTACCTACATTGGTCAACTGACCAGCGTTCATTGCTAATGAAAGCGTAAACTCAACCAGGAATAAGAATATGAAATTTTTATAATTCTTTTTTTTACTCAACGATTCATTTGTGATCAATGATACAAAAGTCTTTAAGCCATCGGTGTCGAATAGTTTTGTATTATTCAATAAATATGAGAGGATGTCGTATTCACCAGTAATTTGGAATGCTTGCTCTGAGAATTGAATCTGGTCTTTAGTTGGGCCTTCATCACCTTTAATATATGATGCAAAGGTGGACAAGAGGCCCTTATTCAGTGTTTCTTTTTTAAATGATACATCAACAGGAGATTTAGGTAAGGTATTGCAGCCCAAAAAATCGTGTAAGATTTGAAAGCATCCACCATGAAGCAAATGTTTATCATAGAGGACAACTAGAAAATTAACAACAGTCTCAATTGTGGCAGAAGTTAATTTCAGTGAAACATCTTCAATAGCGATCAGATCAGCGGCAGCCGTAAATGCCAACTGTGACTTTATATCCTTACCAAAGGCAATGGATTCGTTGCTGACACATATAATTGATTGATTTTCACTATCAGTAACTTCAACTTGCGCGTATTGGTCGTTATTGTTTTCTAGGATCTTGAAATTTTTATCAATATTTCCAGCTAAGGAGGTCAATTTTAGCAAACTGTCAATTATTTTATTGTAAGGGCTTTGAAGGTTGTAAAACACTACTATGTGGCCACATTTTTGAGATAATTCAATTCCTTTAGTGAAGACTTCTTCCGTTTCCGATATTACAGATAATTTAAGGAATGTATCGATTAAAGAAAATCCAAATGTTTCAAATATAGCACCTATAAACTGAGTATAGTTTATTACCGGTTCGCTCAGATTATTTGCATTAACTTTTGCTTTCGTGATAATAAAAGATGAGGCAATCAGATTGTTCCACTCATCTTTGAATACTAGTTCATTACCGTGATGTTCCTCTGGCATTAGAATCTCCTTCTCTTGAATAGACCTGTAGAGTTTGGCCAAAAACCAATCAGGGAAATCATTTTTTTTGTAACATCCTTTTAGATTACTGCAATAGTCAGCAAAAGTCATATGAACCTTGATTTGAGGGTTATGTAAGTCAGTGTTCAGCATGATTAGGGAATAACTTAACACAAAAGTACTATCGGTATCTAATGTAACCTTTTCATCCAGTTGAACGTTTCTAACGTCGTTTTTATTATCCTCTTTTAATGATTCCTCGCTTATTTCTTTTATTTCATTAGTTTTGGTCGTTGCGTTCTGTTTCATTATGTTGCTATCATTATTTTGTTCAGCATATACTTCAGAAAAGGTTTCGATTATCCTTTCAATTTGTTGAGACTCACCGGGCAGTCTGAATTTTGAAAGCATAATCCTCAATGCTTCATCCAGTCTATACCCGTTAAAATCAAAATTCATCATATAGTTTTGGAGTAATGTTAGTTTGCTGGGATCGCAGATCAGGAGGCCGATCTTTTGTTTGTTTAGAGCGCCCTTATTATTGAATAGAAATTTGGCGACCTCTTTATCATCTAGTGACTTGATGAAACCACACTCGGCGAAATGGTTCAATCCTTCGATTGGTTTTTTATTAAATCTTTCTGCTGCAGACATGTATTCTATTTTTCTTCGCTTTTGATTGATAACTTCGTTTGATCGTTGGATTGGTTCACCATTAATTTTGTCATGCTTTACAACTTCTTTGAACACAAAATTCAGGAAGGTAGATAGACCACTGAATGAGTGCATAAAAAGCTTATGATGGATGTTATGTGTCGATAATGTTAATTTGCATAAAGTTCCGGAGATAATATTTGCAAGATCTATTCTATTCAATTTACAATCATAATTAATAAATGCATTAACAAGGTATTCTGGCTTTCGGTACCATATGATGGAGATCTTTTCTAACAATAATTCCCTTAATTCTAATAAGTTGGACCTACTACTTGGTAAAGTAGTCTTTTCTAATAATATATCACTAATATGCAGGAACGTAAGTTCGATTTGGGCGTACAGATGACTCTCCATATTTAAAACTAAAGTTACAAAGAGATCCAATGCAACGCTCACCAATTCAAGATGTTGAGCAGACCTAATGACAAACAAGATCTGTTCAAAAATGGGATCGGCTATAATGCTAAATAACGCCGGAAAAGACGGTATTTGAGAGCCACTGACCTCAATAATAGAACTGATTAAATTGAAGCCAATAACTTGAACTTGTTGTGTTTTCGCGCTATCGGTATTTATGGTCAATAGAGATAGTAGCAATTGCAAATATTTTTTGGCAATGGGTACCCCAAAGTTTGGATCGTTGTATCTATTATCCTTAATAAGGTCTAATGTTGAATTGTCTGTAAATGTGTTATTATAACTAAAGAGCTCTTCTTCTGAGCTATTTCTATTAGCCAAATACCGTTTAAGCGCTGAGTTTTGCAAGTTCTCATCATTTATATAGTCATTTTCAAATTCATTCCTTTCAATATGTCTTAACTGCCCAAATACGAACACGTTAAAGTCGATAAGTAAGGATAGCGCGAAATCTTGAAGAAATTGTGACCTTTTAGAATTGCATGCCATTGTTAACGTTGTCTTTAGTACATCATACATAATCGAATCTGTGAGGAAGCATGCGTTCTGAGATGTAATAGTCTTTCTTAGAATAATCATTACCTTCAAGAGTATTTGTTCATCACTTGTTTTATCATAAGACTTAAAGTTTGTGTTCAAAAGCGCATCTACAGTAGACCGCAGTGCCTTTACATAGTCTTGTTTGTCGACATCCAATATAGAATAATTTATGAACCACTCGATTGAGCTTAACGCGGATATTGTTGCTTGCCTGGTAATGAAACCTGTGGTTAGCGCCCTATTAAATGGCTCAACCACTTCGAACGGTGTCACTTTTGTAAGAGTCTTGAACTCTAGTAATTTTTCTTTCAATTCATCGAGTAGTATTAATATTGTATGTTTCTCATCCAAATCTGTATAAGACCCCGATCTCAAACTTTCATCAGAGTCATCCGCGTCCATGTAATCGTTAGTGTTTCCTATTAGATCTGGAACTCCGGAGATATAGTTTCTTTTCTCATGTCTTTTGATCTCAATACTAAGTGTCAAACATTCTTTTACTACCACTGATACAGGATCATCAATAGCGCCACTGTTGTATGACATAGCATCAATCTCTTTCTTTTCTCTTTCTTTTCTATTTCTATTATGTGGCCTTTGTTGAATAAGTCGCTATTCACTCTAGTCAATTGAGTACCGTTTAATTCTATATCTAAGTACAGAAACCTCGATAAAACTTGATAAGCTTGAAATCTGTGCTGGATTTGAAATATGTTTTTATAACTCTCAGCATAACCATTTAGAAGAGTTGACATTTTTACCAGTCTCTTTACTTAGTCTGAAAAATTTCGAAAATTTTTGACCGAGAATCAGAAGCTTTGGGAGTGGCAGCGATGAGATCACGATTGTTGCTCTTGAAACATCGCTATATATAACCAATTGCGATCATTTAACCCAGACTCCTAATCACCAAAACTCTTGAAGTTGCCAGATATTATGGGTCAGAGCAAGGTATTTTTTGATATAGCTTTAGGTGGAGAAAAGATCGGTAGAATAGTCTGTGAATTGTTTCCTGAGAAGGCACCAAAAACCGTTGAGAATTTTTATAAATTATGCACAGGACATGATAAGGTTGGTTCCATATCTCTAAGTTATAAAAATAACAGTTTCCACAGAGTCATCCGTAATTTCATGATTCAGGGTGGGGATTTGGTATATGGTAATGTCAATAACTTGGATCCTGCTCATGTAGGACTTGGAGGCTGTTCTATCTATGCTACCGAGGATGAAGTACAGTACGAGAATGCAGAATTTAAATGTTTTGGATTTTTTGTGGATGAGAATGTAGGTGAATTTACAGAACCATTTATGCTGGCGATGGCCAACACTGGCTCCCCCAATACAAATAGCTCCCAATTTTTTATCACTACATATGCTTCACCTCATCTACAAGGGAAGCATTCTATATTCGGTAAGGTGATTTACGGTAAATCTGTGGTACGAACGGTTGAATATAGCAAAGTTGATAAAGAAGGTACTCCCGAACAGATAGTGACAATTGAGGATTGTGGTGCTTGGGATGAATCAATGGATATACCGTTATATAATGCCTCTAACTCGAAAGAAGGCGGTGATATTTATGAGGAGTATCCAGATTACGATAAACATTTTGGTTCAGAAGATTTTGCTGGTGCACTGAAAGCCGCCAACGTTATTAAGGATTCAGGATCATTACTTTATAAGAAGAAAGATTTCAAAAATGCTTATTTTAAATACCTGAAAGCCTTGAGGTATACTAATGAATATATACCGGAAATCGATGTGGACGAGAAACATAATTTGTTATTCATGGACTTGAAGAAGAAACTTTATCTCAACTTGTGTCTTGTACTGTTCCATATGAAGAGCTATGATGATAGCATTAAGTATGCAGATTACCTAATTGAGATGGAAAATGTTGAGAAGAAGGATCTAGCTAAGGCTTATTATAGAAAGGGGAACTCTTTATGCGCAAAAACAAGATATACAGAAGCATTGCATAGCTATCGTGCTTGCAAAGAAAATAATCCTGAAGATAAAGCAATCGATAAAAAAATTGAATCCACCGAAAAAATATTAGAAGAAAGAAAGGAGAAGACCAAAAAAAGTATAGCCAAATTTTTCAACTAAATATTATTAAAATAATCGAAATCTCGTTTAGTTACTGTGGTGCAATTCTTCAAATATAATGTTAAAAGTCATTATTGTTACATACCGTGATTTAATTTTAATATTACATAAAATCATCTAAAAGGTTTTTTATTTGTGGAGCGGGCATGGCTTTGTCGATTTCATTTTGCTTTGATGGTCTGTTATCTCCCGTTGTGATAGTTTCTGATGGGGTTCCGTAATCATCTAATAAATTAGGCCGTTTTTCTGAATCGGTATTATTTCTGGGAGCTGTGAACTCATCTAACAGATTTTTTGATTGATCTGCTTTCTTGGCCATGGTAGCTGTATGTGTAAAATCGTCAAGTAAACTCCTAGGGCTGTTTGATGAAGACCTTTGCTGCCGCTCTTCATTGATGTTGTTTTGACTTTTTGCAACCTGCTCTAATGTAGTTTCGTAACTCTTTGAAGCTGTTTTCTTGAAGTTGGCAGGTTCAGATGAAAAGCTATCTAATAAGTTAGTAGGTGGTGAAAATTTTGTTTTTGTACCATCATTAATGTTGTCGAACTTATCGAATAAACTCTTGCGGACCCTATGAGTGGTCGTTGGTACTTCTACCATTACATTAATACCTGTATAATTGGCACCTTTGATGGGACTCTTTGCCAACTCGGTCTCGGTTGGTCTCTCAATAAACTTCCAATTCTTAACCAAAGATACAGCCAAGTAGTCACAACCCATCCTACAAAGGATCTCGGTCGCCCGTAAAATTAAATTACGCTCTTTATCATTACTTAGATCGAATGACGCTAGGAAATACCTAATATTTCTGTTTCTTAGGTGGTTGTAAAGGAATAATAGAGCCGGATCCTCTACCAAGAATGATTTATTAACAACCTTGTCCTCATCCACTAAAGATTTATTATTTTCCATTTCTATTGGCGCTGTGATAAGTGCTTTAATAGCCAAGTCTTGTTTCCTTAGTTTCCAGTAAACGAAACTAGTAGTCCATTTATCGTTATCAATAATTGCGTTTGTCAAGAGCTCTCTAGTTAAAAATTCACCTAAAATGGGACCATTATCACCTTCATAAACTCTACAAACAGCGATCGCTAAATCAATATCGTTAAGCTGCTTAGATATAACACTTACTGCGTCCTTCAGAGATTCGGCTAATAAAAAGAAACACGCTGATTCTAGGTACCTGTGTTTACTGATAAGGACGAAAGCGTTTTTCAAGGCGGCTGTTCTCCAACGAGAAATGGTAAAATCATTATTCAAGAATTTCAACATTTTCTGTTGTTCCGGGTGGCCTGGACAAACTCGCCACAGACCCAGTAGGATTTGCTTTTTCTTCAGAGCTAGGTAAAATACTGCACATCTGTTTGGATCACGGCCTTCATCCTTGGAAAACTCAAATTTCGCTATTTTTTCAAATTTCTCGATTAAATCATCTTGTTTTGACCAGTACGATAACTTATACTGTCTTGCATGCTCCCATGATAGAATATGTTTATCTATTATGGATAGCAGGATTTCCTTATTATCCGAATGCAGAGCCCACGACACATCCCTCATAAGGACATGTCTTTGGGATTTTTTGTGAGACTGAAACAGTTTAACACCCAATAGAAACCTTAAACCATTAAAATCAATCGTCTTTTCATATTTCATGATGTGATCGACTGCGTTTATTACAGTTATCAATGTAATCTGTTGATGTCTTGTCATATACGGTAATGCGATTTTTGTTAATTGTTCTGTTAATTGTGGTGTAATATTACTATCAAATTCTTGGTAAGGTGGCGGAAATTGCTCTTTTGGATATTTAAATCCTGGGCCAAGAAATATTTTAGATGGATTAATAAGTAGAATTGAATCCAGTTCGGTAATATTTTTTGCTTGTAACTGCAGTCTTCTAAGCTCCAGGAATAAACGTAATAGAAGTTCCTTGACTAATGATAGTTTTCCAGCTATTAAGGCTTGAATTAGGAACTGCGGATGATAAACAGGTAAAGGACCATTCAAAACACTACTTAGGTGGAAAAGATCATTTGATAAGATCATTCTAGATCCAATAGATGAGTGTGTGAATGGGTCGTTTGGATCAAGACTTCTATCTTTCACGTAAAATTGGTTACCAGAAGCAACTACTAAAATACCATCCTTCATCCATATCGAATCTCCTATCTTGTGAGCAGTATGTGCCATGACATTTATGTCGCTAATCGGTAGATAACTAGGAATGTTGTTTGTGTAGTCATAACGTAGTTGAGTATAAAGTCTTACATGATTCTCAAATCCTATGGATACGACACTTTGATGGTGTTCAGTATTGGTCCAATCTATATCACAAATACTTTCTTCAAAAGTTTCCTTATATTCAAGTACTCCCCTTTTGCAATCCCATAATGTCATTTGTTTTCCAGAGGCGTCAATGATGCACATCTTACCTGTTGAGGATCCTCTCATATATAAAATATTCTCAATACCAGAATTTAGTTCGTGCACTTTTTCCCATACGACTTCACTTGCTTTGTAATCAATTTTAGCCTTGAAGGTTGTGATATTGCCGGCTTTTGTACATACAGAAAGAAGAGGGCGACTACTGTTAAAGTTTTTATGAACAGGGTCTATCGTAGAAAGCTGGTGCCAATCACTGTCATGCATTTGTGAAAAGTTAGATTTAATATCAATGATGCCCTTCTTTTCTGAGATTTCATATGCTTCTTGGTATCCATCATCATAAAAAATAGTAACAAAGTGTCTATCATGATTATGTGACTCTTCTGGTGTGTTCAACATTAAAATTGGTTTTCTTTCTTCTTTATTATTTTTGCTTTTGATTTCTGATTTGAGTGTCGATGATTTTGTATCTAATTGAGATATATTCTGATCTGGACATTGCCAGGCTTGTAATTTACCATTCTTCAAGAGTGTAATTACCAGCTTCCCTCTTTCATGGATAACGGCCATCTCAATTGGACACTCAGTTATTATCATGTTTTTCAATCGTAAAGTAACACCATGGTTCAGATATTGCGGTTTCCAAACACAATTCTCTGAAAACCGTGTTGTTGTTAGTAGTGCCTCACCATCACTACTTCTAATCAATTTCTGAACAGATTTGTTGTGACCTGTAAATTTATGTTCCAAGTTCCCAAGAGTGTTTTTCTCTGGATCTAATAGATCTAGTATGGGCAGTGAGGAATGTCTTATAACACCTCGTAGATCATGGATCGCTATTGATATGGTGTTTTTTTGTGATGAGTATGGTTGCGCTTCAGCGAAGTAAAGAATATCTGGGTTAGTCACAAAAGATTTCATATTTAATTTCTTTGAAAATATCAAGTGTTTTGTCATAATTCTTGGTGGATTACTGGAAAGGTGGTTTAGTGTATAAACCTGTAAGTTACCATCTGTATCGCATAAAAGCACTATGTCAGAATTCTTGGATATATCTCTATTAATCGCATGCCCTCCATTCTGTTTGTCCCAGTATTTGAATAACCAATTATCTAGAATCAAGCAGAATTTCTGTCCTTCATTGAGTTCTAATGATCCCCATAAATCAACATTATGACTATTATTTAACTTATAGCACGACCATGCCCGTAGTTTTTTATCTTCTGATAGACTAAATAAAACTTGTGAGGGTCTATCAACTTCCTCATCGATTGAGTACCTTTTCCATTTAATCGCAGTTACTGGCTTATCATGTTTTAATAGTGTAACATTGAAAATATTTTCATCTTCAGCAATTGATATTCTTTTCCACAATAAAATAGTCTTCTGGTACTTCCCATAACTAGCTATCAACTGCGAATCTTCTGATATATCACAGCAATATACAGGCTTTGGTTGTATTTTAGTCCATAATAATATAGGCTTGTATTTACCGAATTCATCTTTAATATTCCACAGTGACAAGTATTTTGAACCTATCACAAGCTCATTCAAATTGCCCCATTTCACACAATTCACTCTGGAGTCATCATGGAAAATTTCTGTACAAAGTGTCCATTTTGGGTTTTTCATAACTTGATACATGGGCTTGTAAACTCTTGTTCGATTACCAAAAGCCACCGCAAGGAAACCATTTGTTGCATTGATATCCACGGAAACACAATCCTCCTCTAAATACAAGGTCTGTAATTTGGTGAAATTATCAGACATGACATTCAAATTGTTACCAGAACAATAAGCTAATAGTGTCTGCTCCTGCCATAATATTTGACACACAGAAGTAGGGGTATTATTAGGACGCCCAGGAAGAAAATTCAATGACATGCTGTAACTTTTATTATGAACTTGAGGTAAGCGCAATTGGTAATCGCGGAACAACGGTCATGAATCTCTTTTTACTGCACGTATGTTTTAGATACAAATGCACTAATTTTTTTGGTATCTTTGAGCCTATCCTTAAGAACTCAATAGAGAAGTGTCATTGAAATAATTATCAATTTTTTATTTTTTCTTGTTATTATTACGGGGGGAAGAAGACTTAAGGACATTATCCCAAAATAAGAGTTCAAATAGAAGCTTTCAAGTACTTTTGCTTTTAACATTATTGCAAAGAACACTTTGGTGAATAAGAATGGGTGCTAGTTGTAAGGATCAGAAGAAAGCAGTTGCCATTTGCCTCCAGCGGTCGCCATGTGTGATGATTCAGAGACACAAACCTCAGGAATGTCTCGATAATCCTGAACTGAACAAAGAGCTTCCTGAATTGTGTCTTGCACAGATGAAAGCATTTTTGGATTGTAAGAGAGGTATGGTTGATATGACAAAGAGGTTCAGAGGTAACGCACCACTTTCGACCGGCAAATATGATCAACAGTATGAGAAGCTGTGTAGCGGTGAGTTCAACCCTAGAGAAGAACTAGCAAAGTTAAATACACTGAACAGTTCCCAGAAGGAGTGATGCTGAGTCTCTTTTTTTGATACATTTTTGTTCATACAAACCCTCTTGACAAATAAAAAAGGGTTTATTTTATTGGGTTTCCTTTTTTTTTTATTTAGTTTGAGAGCTCCTTGGTTTACTGTAAATATAATGATATTAAAACTCACTAGAAACTACATATATTGGTATAATAACGATTAATTTCATTGGCGTTTATAGATATACTAAATTACGTGGAATATTTGAATAGAAAATAATAGAGAAAAGACAGAGAAAAGGCCTTTACATTATAAAAACTGTAGAAATCCAATATTTCGTATCTTTCACCTTGTGACAACTCATTACTTTTGATATTAAGTACTATATATATCTATATATATAGGTAATTATGACTTTTTTTTTTTGAATCATCATTAATGTTTGACATATTCATCCCTGAAGTCAGAAATTTCCAACTAAAAGTACGGGCGTGTGGTCTAGTGGTATGATTCTCGCTTTGGGCGAACTCGGAGAAAATCTGAGTACAACATCACAAGCATGCGAGAGGCCCTGGGTTCAATTCCCAGCTCGCCCCGAATTTTTTTCTTTTTTTATTTATTTCCCCTTAATTTAAGAAAATTGTGTTTACTTATTATTGTGTATATGATATAATATTGAATTTAATGAAAAGTGATAAATATTAAATTATCTACAATTTCGGTTATTTATTGTAAGAAAGCTTGAGGATACGAAACAAGTATGCGAAAATCGGCTGTTGTCTTTTTCTCTAACGGGTGCTGAATAGGTTCTTTACAGGTGATATTCTAAATAAAGTTTTTTTTGCTAGGATCAATATGCAGTTATGTTCTACTCAAGTTGTTTCGACATAGAAGGGAAAGAAGATGTTGTAGTATTGTGCGAGTGTGAATTAGAGGTGGAGTTTGAGCACTACGTGATAAAAAAACTCTCGTTCAGCGATGGCGAGAGGATATATGAACGCGGGCATGCGGATAGGTATGACGTCCAGTTACATGTGGAAGAAACCCAGAGGGATATCGTCTGGGATGGATATATTGGAGCTCTTAGCGCCAATTCACTTCCTGAACCAAAAGGCTATGACGAGGAAGGCACTGGTCCACAGGATGAGCCCTTTTTTTCGCAAATTGTCTGTATTCTAACAGACAAAAATGTGAGTCGTCTGGTGATGGTAAAACGTGTTGGAATGATCACGAGGAGGTTAGCTGAGTTGGAAGTGCAGCTGAGTAATGATGCTGAACTTGATCTGTTTCACCTCGCGAAACGAATGTACCAAAATTTGTGCGATAGTAACGTCAGTAATCGGGATTTGGAAACGGCGAGTAAAAGGCTCAGGGCTGATGCGGATGGGCTTCGTGATGATATGGAAACTATGAAATATGTAACGATAGAGAGAGATAGGAAAACCAATTCTGTCATGATAGGTTTGTTGAACGAGAAGAAGAAAAAGATCAGGCATTTGAGACTGATGATCCAGGCTGCAGGTTTGGATGTTCCCGATGAAGACCTCTCAGATTCTGAATTTATTAATAAATATGTTACAGATGAAGTCAAAGAGCTAAATTCGCCAGGAAAGAGAAGGGTTGCAGCGTGGAAGGAGACCAGGCCGATCAAGAAATTGAAGCCTGTTAAAAGGAAACTAGATGTGAAACAGGAAGATCATTCAATTTCAAAAAATTCTGATGATTTTGATGATTTTAATTTTTTGGGTATCTCGAAATCACCAGAGAAAAAAAAATCTACTGAGCAAAGAGAAAGTGATACCGATACTGGATCCTCTGTTGATGACAAAGAAGGTCATGGGGACTCCGAATCTAGTGTTGATATAAAAAAGGAATCGGATGTTGAAATCAAGATGGAACCTACTGACTTAAACGTTGTAGTAACGAACAGTAGCAGTGAAGATACAGCAACCGATATCAATGATATTCCAGAGGATAATTCGATAGAGGTTTCCGGACAGGAACCCTCATCAGATGAAGATACAGATACAGAGGCATAAAATTTTAAAGAAAATGAACGTCAAAAAGGAAGAAGAAGAAAGAGAAATATTCAGGTTAGGATTTTCGAAAGTTTATTTTGGATTCACTATTTAATGGTTTTCTTAATAAAGTAGACATAGTGGAGTAAAAGAGGTATAAGACAAAAAATAAAAACTAATAGAGTTAGGCTAGAACAAACAGCACCTTTTGTTCACAATTAGGAACAAAAAAACAGAAAGGTAATACAGAAGATAAAGAACGTTTGATGTGTTTTCTTAATTAACAGAAAGGGGACTATTGGTATCGTAATGTTTAGTAAATTGGTTGGCCAGGTCTGACACTCAACCAGTGCCATCTAGCTTCAGCATCGGCTTCAGCCTCTCTCTTATAGATTGGCTGACCTGGTCTAACACTCAACCAGTGCCATTTAGCTTCAGCCTCAGCCTCTCTCTTATAGATTGGCTGACCTGGTCTAACACTCAACCAGTGCCATTTGGCTTCAGCTTCAGCTTCTCTCTTATAGATTGGCTGACCTGGTCTAACACTCAACCAGTGCCATTTGGCCTCACGTTTCTCAACTGATTCTCCCTCAACAGCAGTGGTAGCTTCGTTGTAAATTGTGGTGTTTACAAACATTAAACCACTGTCGGTGCTATTGGAGAATGGGAGAATAGCGACGTCGGAAGCACCTTCAAAGTCGATATAACCAATAATAGCTTCTTCAGGGACTTGAGCAGAGTCATCAACATTTTCCACTGGGGCAGCTTGGACGGCAGTTAGAATAGAAGCGGCGGCAATCAAAATCTTTGAGAACTTCATTGTTGTTGTTTTTTGGTGTATAGATAAAAAGTTGTTGTTGTTGTATTATTTATATGACTAAAAAATAGAATTAGAAATGATTTGATTTGATTCTTACTTGAAGATCAAGGTGACCTTTTTATATCTTTTTTTTTGGACTTTTTTGTGAAGTTCATTAACGTAAAACATAAAACATAAGACTAACTAAAATTAACGATTTTGAGTATTAATTATTACCACAACTAACATTACTTTGATATTCGTTGTAGTTAATTAAAAAGAAAAAAACTTTATTGTAATAACAATGCCCATTTCTGCCTAAAAAAAAAAAATGAGGTTGATCATTGTAAAACATGTAAAAAATCACATCAAATCAGTAGATTAATCATGTAGCTCTCGAAGTCTACTTTATTCAATTAAACTTTACCAAGTTATGAAGCTTCATTATTGTTTTCCTTCCTTTCTTTATGATCGATCCAATCGTAAAAATTACCTTTAAAGGCCGACAATCACTCGGTGCGTTATTGATGACCTAAATAGGAAGAATAAGTAGATCAGTATAAAGTAATTAATTGATTGATTATATCATCTCTGTATAATATAAAACTACTAAGCCATTATTTGCCATAAATAGCAAAAAGGGTCCTTTCTGAAGTAATGTCAAATATGAAGGAGATGGAGGTTTTAAGGTACTTTTATTTCCATATTCGGACGGTAATAGAGTCTGGGGGAGCCATGCGTGTGCGGATCATGGGAATGCGTGAGATATGTAGTAATATAATATCCATTTAATATCTGGATTTGGATTTTCTCTATACCTTATATTGTACTGTTACTAAGCCAATTGTTGTTGTTTTTTTCTAGCAAGTCCTGTCAGAGATGTAGAAGGCCTTCTGTTCAGAAAGTGCTACCTTCTTCAGGTTGTGGTAGTTTTTTATTAGCTGGTGAGGCCATTTCTTTTCTTAAATCCAACAGGATGGCCTCCATTGTATATAGTCTTTTCCAGTCACGCAATGTGTGAAACTTCTCCCTCTTGACCTCACCTGTTGTCTGATCCACACATGGCAGATTTATCTTCGAAACAAAAGTAATTTTAGGTGGTTCATCTGGATATTGGGGGCCACATTCAATAGATACAGAGTAAATACGATTCTCGTGGTTACTATGTGGGGGTCCTAGGATAGTGCCGTTCCAATTAGTCATGGTGATATCGTCTGAATCAGCTAGACCATAACTGCAGGACTCAGGACCTAGTCCCTTTTCACCTTTCTCTAGTTCTTCTAGAAGTCTGAAATTTCTTGGTCTAGTGTGATTGATCTCATAGTGTTATGCTTTAGGAAAGAACATAAACAATTTTGGATTTGTTAGTAACAGGTTGTTTTTTTGCCACAACTGTAAGAATTTTCAAAGGATTAGAATAACATACACTTTTGACATCTCGATTGCTAGAGTCTTTATCAAATGTTCGAGAAGAAGAGTATGCAATCAACTAACGTAGTTTTTAGTGGTTTCCCATTAGAAGTCGGGTGCTGCTCATAAATCTAATCCGCTCGGAGGAAACCCAAAAGCATAATGTATGTGGCCTGGCAAAAAAAAATAAAAATAATAATAATAATAATAATAATAATAATAATAATAATAACTAATAATAATAAGATGGTTTGCAAATCAAGTAATTGAGGTATTTGAAAGCAATTACATTCATGAATTTGATAATATACATTAATCAACAGAGGACCTTTACGAATTAAATGGATTCAGATAGTGGTGGATCGTCTCCTTTTGTTGAGAGCCCACATGGCGAAGAGGTACAGGTACGAGGAGATGAGACTAATAATACGTATGGTCAGGACCAATGGAAATTTAAGTATGAAGGTTTATTGAA
The DNA here is from genome assembly GCA_001039675.1 of Nakaseomyces delphensis CBS 2170. Classification (NCBI taxonomy): domain Eukaryota; kingdom Fungi; phylum Ascomycota; class Saccharomycetes; order Saccharomycetales; family Saccharomycetaceae; genus Nakaseomyces; species Nakaseomyces delphensis. The sequence continues at coordinate 32,492 of CAPT01000104.1, forward strand.
TGAGTGGGAGATCCAGAAGATTCAATGGCAGAAAGAGAAGTATGAGTTTGAGAAGAGGCAGCTGGCTGCGGAAGATAGACTTCGAAACGCTAATGATGAAATGGATATATTGATTCAGCGGAATCAAGATTTGGTTTACAGGATTGAGGAAGAAGAACGAAATCGTATTAATAATGACGAAGGAAACGATCTAAAAGGGGGGGCGGGGAGTATGGATAAGGGAAAGAAACAGGAGATTGAGGAATTGAGTAGGAGGTATGAAGCTGATCGATTTGAATGGAAGACACAGAATGAGGAGTTGGATTTGGAGTTAAAGAGCTGTAAATCGTTAATTTCTAAATATGAGCAGCTACTGATGGAACAATCGGAGAAGATTAATAGCCTTAGGAGTGAAGTCAAGAATAAAGAGGATCAAATTGCAGAATTAGAGGTTGTTAGGCAGAAGAAAGACCACAATATTACCAATACTGAAGAATTCCGAAACCTAACCACTTTGAAGGACATAATAAAAACCCATGACCAGTATGCGCTGGACCTTGAGCAATCTAACATGAGGCAGGCAGAGGAATTGAAGCGGTTGAAATCATTAAAGGAGTCTGCAACATTTTGGAGATCTGAGAATGAGCAATTACAAGAGCGTATTAGACAATTGGAAGAGGTTGAGCAGCAATATAATGAGGTCCAGTTAGAAATTTTAGAGCTGAAGGTGAATATTTCTGAATGGGATAGATTTCTGAAGGAGAAATGTCAACCTGGTGATACTGAAACGGCAGAATACACACCAAGTGATTTTGTTCGAGACTATGAAATACTACAAAACGATTACAAGGTTTTGAATGATGAGTTCGAGGATTTAAAAAAGGAAACTCAGATGGTTAAAATACTTAATGATGAATTAGCCATGGAAAGAAATCAAATTCTTAATCTGAAAAATGAATATGAAAAGAGTATCATTAACTTAGAGAAACTTAATTACGAACTGGAGCAACAGAAGACACTTTCTTTTGAAGAATGTAAATTACTTCGCAAACAGTTAGAATCTATTAAGCACAAATCAAATCACGAAGAAAATGATAGTACCAAGGATTATGAAGTTTTAATTGACAACTACAAAAATCAAACTAAGGATCTCACCAGTGAGTTGAAAAGGATGAATGATGAACTTATAGGAAGTAACCGTGACTCCAGCGCCGGTAGTAAAAAGAGGAAATTGAGGACAGGTGATAGTGTAAATGTCAACCTCGCCCAAAAACTCAATACGATGCAGATCGAGAATTCAAATCTACAGAAAGAAATACATAAATTGAAGGCTATTATTGATGTCCTGGAGAAAAAGATTAGATTATTGAAAGAGAACAAAGAGAAAAGAATTAGGATCCTACAACAGAGAGATTCACCATTGTTGAAGATCCAGTTTGCAAGGAAGCAGGAGCTTGATTTATTGAAGGATGAGAATAAAGAACTGTTATCACTAATTGAAAACGTCACCGAAAATAACCAAAACAGGATTGACACCATTCCGTTATCTGCATATAAATCATTAGAATTCCAATATCAACAGTCACAAGAAAATGTCGTCAAAGGTGAAAAACAATTATCGAGACTGAAGCAAATCTATAACAAGAAGTCATTGGAGTTTATTGATATTGTTAATTCCATGTTAGGGTTTAGATTGGAGTTTATGCTAGATGGACGAGTGAAAATATACTCTTGTTATAAACCTGACAAGTATCTTATAGCTAATTTAATTGACAACACTTTAAAATCTAACTTGGATGCCATTATATCAGATTGGGATGAGTTGTTAAGTTTGTGGGTTGTGGAACGTGGTCAACTACCATGTTTTTTGGCCACAATAACTCTTAGATTATGGGAATTAAACCCAATCTAAGAGAGAATTTAATACGATGTTACATTTCAATGCATTCTTGGGCATAGAGTTGTTATTATTATTATTATTATTATTATTATTATTTAACTCAAGAGAAATACATAGTAATTTTATTGATACCAAATGATAGATAATTAGCTAGTGTCGTGTTGGTAAAGTCCAACTAACATTTTTCTCGTTTTATTTCTTTTGACATTTATAATTTTACGTTTTGGTCACTTTTCTTGATCTCACAAATCTTATCAACCGGACAATAATAATAAACATGCAATAAAAATACGATTTAATTAAATAGCTAACATGTAAGTATATATATCTACCCAATGTGCTTATGATGTCAAAGGATAAAAATAGAACCAATGATGTACTTATTGAGGCAGGTCTATTGTCTTTGGTTCTAACGGGAACAACATTAGCTACGTATAGAGGTTACACTAGATACTTAAGACAGATTAGGAATGCTAGAGGTATTCCCAGTAAAGTATTTCGAAAACGTTGGTTATATGGAAAGGTAACGGCTGTTGGAGATGGTGACAATTTTCATTTCTTTCATATGCCAGGAGGTCTCTTTGGTGGCTGGGGATGGCTGAGGTCTACCCCACAGCTGGAAAAGATAGATATAGTGAAGAAATCGAGAAATAGCAAGAGATTACTTGATTTTTTTAGATCATCAAACAAATATGTTGATCTTCCAGTCCAATATAAAAATAAAAGGCGACTCCCGACCATTTCAGTAAGAATATGCGGAGTTGATGCCCCAGAGAGATCTCATTTTGGTAATCCTGCCCAACCTTATAGCGAAGAGGCACTGATCTGGCTACAACATGAAATTTTAGGGAAGAAACTATGGATCAAACCATTAAATATAGATCAGTATGGTAGGTGTGTTGCAAGTATACGTTACTGGACACGGTTTGGCTATAAAGACTTAAGTTTACAAATGTTGAAAGAAGGTTTAGCACTTGTTTACGAGGGGAAATCTAATGCAGAGTTTGGCGGTAGGGAAAAGATATATCGTCGACATGAATTTATTGCAAAATCGAAACGAATAGGTATGTGGTCACAGAAAAAACTTGAAACTCCTGGGGACTACAAGAGGAAATTATGAAAATGATTGACATTTTTTATACTACTATTGTAAATAGACATTATTTTAAAAAAGGAAATTCATGTTAAATTGTATATTATCGCATCGCATACACATACGGACACAAATATATATCTTATTCATTAGATCAATTGCCATAATGGAAGTAAGTTTCTTTTAACATTTTAGATCAATCCCCTTTCTCTTCTCTTCTTCTCTAATTTCAAACATAATTTGTACACCAACGAATAAACTCATGAATGATAGTAATACAAACAAGAACCCTGACCAGGTGGCAAACATGCTTGTCAATAATTTCTTTGTACCGTCTGAACCTAAACAGAAACCGAACAAGTTTGCAATCATCATCAGCCAGATATTTACTGCACCTCCAAGGGCACAAATGTGTCTATACCATGCCTTGTCCTTAAATTGTGCAAAATAACGAGATGCAAACATTTCAGGTAGTAAGAATAGTACAATCATCCACCCCCATAACAACAATTTCAGTTCAATATCGTGCCACACAGCAACAAATGAAAAGACAGCTAAAGATGTGAGAACTCTATTTTTGGAACCTCCCAACGGTATATAAATGTAACGAACCACCCATTTGTTGTAACTCCTATGCCAGGCTCTCCAAAACGCCAAAGCACTGTAATTGTTGTCGACGCAACGGATCATATTTTCTGGAGTATCGACACCGTCCAGTAGCGCCCACAACCTGAATAGTCGCCAAGGGATCATAAGCTTAAACCAGATGATATTCAGGTTAATCAGACCGATCATGGAAATCTCAAAGGGAGAATCGTTGTCCCATGCCTTTGTCTTCGAGATGGCAACAACATAAAAGAAATGTAGAATAAGTTCCATAAAAAGCACAGTGAATGCGAATCGAATTGCATACCACACAATGAAAGGTTTTTTGATCGATGGCAACGTACGTTTTGATTGAAACACGTAATCATTGAAAGTCATAATCGGGCCTGCGATAAACAAAGGCGTATAAATCATATAAGCTAGGTAATTCACAACAGAGTAATCTTCTATTGGAAGAATGGCATCCATACGGGCCTTATCGTTGTACAATAGCTCTTCATTATCGGAATCATCGTTTTTCTTCGAGTTAGGCGTTACATCACCCTTTGTTAAAAGTTCATATCTAGTCAAATAATCCAGGTTATAACTAATCATTCTTAACAGCGAGAAATTAAAGAAGACATCCCATCTCTCAATAATACCCCGGTTCATGGTGTCCAATGGGGCCAATACACTCCATATTTGGCCAATCGGATAGGTTCTAAAATTATCATTAATGAAAAGTGTAGAAATGCCATAAACCCAGGTTAGCACAGTTGCGACCTTCCTCCAACGTTTAAATAGGTGCACAATAGAATACATAATGGCAATATGGGTCAGTATCCTGAGAGAATTGACGCCGTGGGCTCCAAACAAGACTAGTCCGCCCAGCAAGGCATCGAACTTGAACTTGGAGACATTAGTCGCTTGCAATATACATCTTTTAACAACCACATGAACAGGAACAATAGCAACAAGCAGCCAGAAATGGTCTCTAAAAAACCTGTATTGAGCATCACTGTTATCAACTTTCCTCCCTAGAATCCACCCATCGGAAAGCAAATGCTGGTACTTGTAGTAATTCTCATTATCAGAGGAGCTAGCTCTGTACCCGGCCAAGAACATCTGTGGCACCACCAATATAAAAACCGCATAGTAGAATTTAAACTCTAGTGTACCCCACAGAGACTTGCCGGCACTGGCAATTACTTTAGTAGCTCTGCCTTCCAGCTCATCACCTTTCTTACTCTTCACAACCCTAGGAATCAGCCTGCTATCAAGATGCTCCACATCTACCAGGGGCAATAAATATTTTAGAAACATTATTACTCGATATTAGAAGGGCCTCTTTCGTCTCTAAGGGCTCCTGTTTCCCATCCCTTATACATGCTTATTAGCCTATTGTATATATCATTGGAGATACTTTTACCCATAAACATCAAAAATCATTACCCGAAGCAATGAATTAATGTATAGATATAATAAACAATATTAGGCTTATACAATGTTACCAATTGATATTATATATATATATATTTTGGATTGATATTCATGGGAACCAAGTAGAGTTTATCCAGCCAGTCATATTTTTAATTTATTAATCTTGTAAATATATACGTTCGCACAGGCTAATATTATAGAATCATCTGGTCTATAGAACCACAAAAGAAGAAATATTGGTAAAAGCTGATAAACCGTTGTAATTAAGCTTAGTAGAATAGTTGCGTACTCGTTTTATCGGTGATATTTATTTTCCAAATAGGTTAGGTGCGCTTAAATGATAACTGTCCAGTATACTATTTCTAAATTCTACATAATAATACATGAAATAATACATAAAATAATACGTGAAATATGTCATTGGTTTTCAAAATCTCACTAACTCGAGAAATTACCTACACTTACCAAAAATAAATTAGCAAAAGTTCGAGTATATCCCTGTATAAACGGAGAATGTCGAATGAAGTAAGTTCTATAATCATAACCTCAAAAATAAATACGAGATTTGCGATTAGTTTCTGTCCCTTTTTGAATTTAAACTATTGTGGGTATTCACTATTAAGAAAACCAATATATTTTGTAAGAACATACATATGAATAAATATTAACATATACATGAATATTTTTTTATCTTGACAGGTACAGCTAAATTTTGGAAATAAATAGTACAGTAGACAAATTCAGGTATGTTATTTAGATGTTAATCTATATATTACAAGGGATGAAAAACACCATGTAGAATAAGCAATTATCAAAGGTTATAGGACAAAATAAGTGAATACAAAGATAATTTTGTAAATGCAGTCACGTACTTGCAGCTCGAAAAGCTGGTACAATGGCCTCAAGTGGTGTTGAATTTGAGGTGAAAGAATATGGAATTATTGAAGAGAAGGTGTTTCTATATTTTTTTCAAAATATGTTATCTGTCATATGCAGTTATAATCAAGTTTACACTGCTCTTAGGAAAAAAACAGTATATCGCACATGTCGATTGAAGAATATTTTTATTTATTAACAGTGACAATAACTGTAATAATACTATAACAAATTAATACCATCTTTGGATTTATTCAGTTTAAATTTATTATACTGGTATTCCCAGATCATTTGTCACGAAAACATCTATTTCATAATACCAAAAAAAAATATTTATGATTATAGCCGCCAAGGTTTGTGGAAGTTAATTATAATAGACAAAAGGTAACATAGATTTATCTCTGAATAGACAAAAACATATGAACAGATACAAAATACAGCCGCTAACTGTCACGCGGTTTCGCGTGACAGTTATCGGGTTTCTGGGTAACCTCTTTCTACATGTTTTTTTTTTTTCATTCTTCAGATTTTTGGATGATGTGAGATTTGAGATTTCTCTTATCTTAACCTAAAAACCTACCTATTCGGACTAGCATTTTTTATTGTGCCAATACCCAAACTAATAGCTCGTGATGATGTTCTGGTCTTCGAAGAGTGGGATTAGCTCCAAATATACGTTCTCGTCATCTCCAACTTTTACTGCAGAACCATGGAGTGTGTATACCGGTAGGGCAAAGTCAGGTTCGGGGAATGGCAAGGTATCTGTGTTCATATTCGACAAGAAGCAGTTTGAGAACTACCTTTTGAACTACGGGATCATCAAATCTAAATCGTCCTCACACGACAAAGTCTTGATACAGGAAGGGTACCAGGTGCTGCGAAATCAGGTTAATAATTTGGCTAAATTGAGACATCCGAATATCTTGACGTTGATTGAGCCGCTAGAGGAACATAGCAAGAACTTTTTATTTGTTACAGAGTATGTCACCGATTGCATCGAGTCTCTATATAGGGGTGACAACCGTTCTGGGTATACGCACACATCCGATATACTAGGTAATAGCAACGATGACAGCGGGTTGGTTTCTGATATATTAACACAAAGGGGGCTACTACAGACAGTGAATGCGTTGGAGTTCATACATACTAGGGCAGGATCGGTGCACCTAGATATACAACCACGGTCGATATTCATGAATGAGAATTCAGATTGGAAGGTATCTGGGCTGGGCCACTTGTTCAAGCTTAATGACAACTTACAAGGCGGTATGTCCACAGATTTCTTCTTACCACAATACGACCCTAGAATACCGTCTTTCATGCATATCAACCTGGATTACTCTGCACCCGAGTTGGTGATGGATCACACAGTTTCCTTCAAGAATGATTTCTTCTCATTAGGACTTTTGATATATTATCTGTACACGGGTAAAAACCTGCTCAATACAGAGAACTCAGAATCACAATATAGACAAGAATACGCCAAGTTTGAGAGAAGGATTAGCTCCTTATCGTGGGACAATATCTTTTCTAAGGTGCCAAAAGATTTAAGAGTACTAATACCAAAACTGATGAGTAGAGACATTATATCCAGGTATGACTCACTAACGGATCTGGTCGAGACAGAATTTTTCAATAATCCCTTGCTGAAAATGTTGAATTTCTTGGATGACTTACCAACCAAAAACAACGACGAAAAGTTTGTTTTTCTGACTGGTATATTCCAATATCTAAACCAGTTTCCTACATCGTTATTACAGAAAAAATTTTTACCGATCTTATTGGAATTATTATCCCAATTGTGCCAGGAAAATACCCCAGACGAGCGCTGTATCTCAAATGACCTGAAATTAATTGTTAAGATAGCATCAAATTTATCACAACTTTCTTTTCACGAAAAGCTTTATCCTATTATTGTGGGAAACAAGGGAAATTTTAAGATTTTGCTTGACACATCCAATGCAGTATTGATTGAATACATTCCTATATTCAAAGAGAAATTTAGGAAATCTGATTTTATAGAAAATTTCCTGAAACCGTTACTAAATTATGTTCTACAAAATATGGAAGGCGAAAGTGCAGTAAATGCCCAAGAACAAATTCTATCACAACTCGATACAATTCTAGAAGTTTTTGATGTTTTAACTGTAAAGAACTACCTATTACCATTAATATCGAAGTTGTTCGTCAAGACAACTAGCCTAACAATCAAAAATAAATGCGTTTCTGCTTTCCAATTACTAATTGAAAAGAAAACTATAGATTCATATACTTGCTCGGAGGAAATATTACCACTCTTTAAGACTATGAAAACACGTGATCCTAGAATCCTGATGAAGTCATTAACTCTGTTCCAACTTGTCCCCACGTTAATTAGTGACGGGAATGTTTTAGTTGAGCAGTTACTACCATTGATTTGGAACTATTCAATGTCATCGACTTTAACTAAGACTCAATACACTGAATATACTAAAGCAGTTAACAAAATATCGCATGCTATTCAAACTGAACATATAAAAAAATTGAAGGACACAAACGACTCTTTATCGGAATTGAGTTTAAAGGATAACAATAAGGTCTTCTCGACGATAATTGAGAGGCAACCACAGCCAAAGAAAGAGGACCCAGAAAGTGCTTTTGCAAAGACAATCGCAACTCCAGCTATCCAACCGATGAAAAAGGAAAAGAAGAAATCTATACTTGATAAAACAGAGATCCCTTCAAGAAACGAATTTCAATCAATGGTGAAAACAATGCATCAAAAAGATAGAACTGACATTTCTACGAGAGCAAGTGGAGTTCCTAACGGAACAAAAACATCACCTCCTACAACCGTGCCACCGCCACCACAACAGCCGTTAAGCTCAAGCTTTGATGACGATTTTGATGATTTTGTATCTGCTGTGCAGTCTCCAAACCTTGTTATAGACCAAAAGAGACAGGCATTGCCAGCTGCTGATACCTTTTCACAAGCATCAACCAATAGTTTACCTCCAGGATTCTCTATTCCTCTACAACCAAGGAAGAACTGATTGTTTTACAATATAACTTCAACAAAAAAAGACTACTCATATTCCCAAATATTCTAATAAAACATTATTATTTAAATAGCTAATACTCTCAATATATTTTATCTGGTATATATTAATCATTATATACGTAGTACATATTTTTTTTCAGTAAAAATTTTGAAATGGCCCCCCTTCTCCTCCAAAAATAAAAACGAGGCATTCATTTGAAATAACATCAAGTATTGGACAACATAAGATATAATTGTTGAATACACATAGACCAGTCTCTAAATCATATAACTCTGATAAAATACAGCCAAAATGAGCGATAACGAAGCTGTCTCTGCCGTTGACCAAGAGCAGCATCAGGCATCCGATTCTAATACTATTCCAGTTCCTGAAGAACCTAATACTACATACACTGAGAAGAGTATTCCCGAGGAAGAGGATAATGAAGATAAACAAGAAGATAAACAAGAAAATGAAGATGAAGATGAAGATGAAGATGAAGATGAAGATGAAGATGAAGATGAAGATGAGGAGGCGCTTGCCAGGGATTTGTACTCAGACGAAAAATCTGCCGAAGACCAACAGGACACTATGAAACAAGGATCTGATAATGAAGGCTCTGAAGATAATGAAGGCCTGGAGGATAATGAAGGCGTTGAGGACAAAAATACTCTAGAAACTGATACAGTTGAGGAGCAGAAGGACGAGGAGCAAGAAGATCAGGAGCAGGAAGAAGAAGAAAATTTAGAGCCGTCAATGGAGGGTACCGAAAGTGCTATTGACCGAGCTGTAGACACCGTGTCTACCGCGAATGAGAGGAATATCCAGGAAGCTTCGATCTCTAACCATGAACAAAAAGAGAATCTTGATGATGAATTGATAGATAGGCAAATGGAATATATCAAGGAGAGTAATCTTCTTAATAATACACAATTCAAGCAATTATCAGATAATGATAAGGTTACTGCCGTCTTAAGACTATTGAACTCCAATAAGAATACTGAATTTACTGTTTCAGTAAGAAAGCCTGCCCATTCCAAGAAATACATGGAAGCACAATCCAGAAGATTAAGTCCAAGGCCAGATCTATCACAAGAAATGAACGGTGAAGAGGCTAGAAGATACGAGGAATATTTGAAGGGAGAAAATAGAATCACAGAAGTTCAGTCACTACCTCCAAAGTCTAGACTATTCATTGGCAATCTACCTTTGAAAAACGTAACCAAGGAAAATCTGTTTAGAATTTTCTCTCCATTTGGTCACATTCTACAAATCAATATAAAGAATGCTTTCGGCTTCATCCAATACGATAACCCACAAAGTGTCAGAGACGCAATTGAGTGTGAATCTCAAGAAATTAATTTTGGTAAGAAGTTAATTCTAGAAGTTTCAAGCTCCAACAATAGGCCACAATACGACCACGGTGACCACGGTACTAACTGTAGTTCCACATTTATTTCTACTTCAAAACGTCCATTTCAAGGTGAAGAAGAGGAGGCAGATATTTACGCTGATAATATTAAGAAATCTAGGAAACGTACTCCTTCTTGCATAATTTTTGTTAAGAGAACAGCTGACAGAAATTATGCTAACGAAGTATTCAGTAGATTCAATAATTTAACTGGTCTCGAAACTGACATGATTTTTTTGAAGCCACGTATGGAATTAAGGAAACTTGTCAATGACGCGGCATACGATGGGGTTTGGGGTGTGATATTAGTAAACAAAACTCGGAACTTAGATATCCAGACGTTTTATTCGGGATCTCGTGGAGAAACGAAGTTTGATGAATATGTTAGTGTTTCAGCAGATGACGCCTCTGCTATATTTAACAACTTAAAGATTATCAGAAGTAACAGTGGCGGTATGCCAACGACGGGCAACAACCAACAGCAGTATGGTCAACCCCCACTGCCAAATATGCCACAGCAACCACCTCAACCCCAGCAACCTCACCAAGCCTACTATGGAAACTACAATTATAACCAAACTCAGGACCCTCAAAGTCAACAAGGATATTATCAACAAATGCCACCAAACCAGGGATATGGTCAACCAAATATTCCTCCTCAGGCCCAAGGTTACGGTGTCCCATTCCCATCACAAGGCCAACCAATGATGGGTGGCGGATATGGCAGATACGATGCACAACAGATGCAACCTCCAGCACAGAACAATGTTCCTATGAGCCAGCAACAGTTACTGGCTGCAATTCAAAACCTTCCACCAAATGTTGTGTCTAACTTGCTCTCTATGGCGCAGCAACAACAACAGCAACCAGATTCGCAACAGCAAATTCTCAATATGATTCAATCTATGCAAGGTAGCGCTCCACTGTACCCTCAAATCCCACAACAATCTACGCAACAGTCTCCACAACAAGGCAATGTTCCTCCACATCAAGGTGGTTATAACATGATGGGCGCTCAGCAAGCTCCTGCTCCACAACAACCTAATGGAACACCTCCACCTGCTAATACAATGAATCAAAACCAAGAACAAACTCCTGCTAATAATGTTCAAAGTTTACTGGATAGCCTGACCCAATTACAGAAATAATACACCATCAAAAACACACACACACACACACCCACACACACACACACACTTATGCTTATAAATCATCACTTTATTCTTTATTCTCTTTTTTCCTTTCTCTCAACTCGTTGTTCCTTACTTTCAATCAACTCAATCTTGTGCAATTCTTTTCTTTTCACCCTTTTCATAAACGCTTATACTTTCTGGAAAACGAAAAATAACCAAAAGGACTTAACAACCTATCCAAATATAGAGTACCCAGTATTGCTTCTATCCTTTCCCCCATCTTATTATCTTAATAATAACGTCCCTTAATTCTTTTCTTAATATTTTTCCTCTTATATGCAACGATTTGTGCATAAAGGTAAATCCTTTCTATACATCCTATACTTTATTAGTTTCTATAACTAATCACTAAGCTACTCTTACTTGTTGCTTCCATATTCAGGACTCTAAATAATCGAAACAGAATGAGAATTCAAATCCATTATTGCTGCATTTTGGTGATTCTCCATTCGATTCTCGTCCGACTTATAAAAAACAAACGAACAAAACTCGAATTTTAAGGGATCCCCCAAACCCTTTTTTCTTCTTCTTCACTGTAAACAGACACCTTAACGAGGTGCTACCAATGACTATACTGATCGACTTACAATAATAACGAATATACTTAAATGAATATGAGCGAGGTTTACGGTATTAAGAACATAGAATTTAATGGCGAGCCCGCAAGGATTTTGCTACATGCTGGCGACGGGCCGTCTGCGCTAGTTGCGTTGGCCAATGTATTGGTTCTGTCTCCTGGCCATGCCAGGACAGCGCAGCAATTGAAGTATTTGTTGAACAGCAAAAGTTACTTAACGGATGACGAGCTACTGCATGAATTGGCAGACATAGGTGTGGCGACTAGCAGATTCCAGGGAATTTCTCAAGACAAAGAGCAGCTCCTGAGTGTATTGAGAGAGTTTAAGCGTGCTCTCCATATAAACCCACAGTTTAACGGTTCGTTTGCCGAAAGCCTTGAGACATCCGTGTTCAGTACTTTCAATGTTGGTCTAGTACATGGGTGGATTGTTGATGGTGACAAGGACCCGTTGGCTTACCAGCACCTGTCTAAATATTCGTATGAGGCAGCCCAACGTGCTCTGGTACAATCCTTTGAGATAAATAAGAACAAGAAAAGGGAGGAGGTCAACGTAAGTGAGCAGCAAATCCTGGAAGATTCTACATATATCAAGTCATTCCTGGCACGTTCGGCGACTCAATTAACGGAGTACGGACTGAACCACTTGAAGGAGATTCTGGTTGAGAAATCTTTTGCTGTGCTTTATAGAGGTGACCATTACTTCACATTGTACAAAGTTGAAGGTGAGCTATATACCCTGGTAACGGACCCTCAATTGGGAAGCAGCACCGACATTGTGTGGATGTCGCTTAGATCTGTCAATGGAACTCATGACGTTTTCTATGGCAGTAATTTTTTTCCGACCAATAACCAGGACAGTTCAACAGTAAATGCAACCACTGACCCAATCCAAAATTCAATCACGAATCCCTTCAGCGACCAACCTGCGGCCGGTACTGACGAGGATGTGTTCTTGCAAGGCAATGTAGACTCTCGGCAGCTTGATGAGGACGAAATGCTGGCAAGACAATTACAAGAAGAGGAGGATAGACAGGCAGCAGGGTATATGCAGAACGCATATGCGGAGAGGTCTGAACGTGTAGAGAACGGTAACACTGACGATAACGAATGGAAGAAGAAGAAGAAGAAGAGACGTAGCTTTGTGCCCCATTTCCCAAAAAGTAAAAGTAAGAACGAAGGTAAGAGAGACTGTATTATCATGTGAACCATCTCAAAAAGATCTTTTATCCCATTATTCATACAATGGACAATTACGACTATTTTTTTTTGTAACTACTATATGCAAGCTTTAATTTTTAAATAACTGTTCTGTTTTACCTTTTTTCCTTTTGGTTTGTAGTTTGCCTTTCACCCTATACTATAATCATGTTACTAGCATTTCTCTAACTACCACATTGTTTAACTCAGGGGCTTTGCACAATATATATATGTAATATATATCTATAATTTTTTAATCGTGGGGGTTTTTCAGTTTAGACGGCTTCTGAAATCTTGATACAGCCTTTCGGAGTTTGCCACTAGGTGAATATATCTGATCTCAATGGAAAGCAGGGGAACGTATTACTCCATTGTAGCTGGGAGTTGGCTTCACAGATATAATAATAAACATATATATATATTACAAGATGCACAGGACCCAAGTATTCTACTTTAGGCTCCCCGAGGATTCTAACAGATCATGGGTAATTGGAAGGCGGCGGAAATCTTATACATCACCTGCTTATCAAGGTACTACGGCAGATATCACGTACAATGAGCCACTACTTTCTCAGAAACACGCCTCCATAATTATCAAGAGAAAGGATAACAAGAATGAAGCGCTTCCACAGCCTCACGAACTTTTAATCACAGTCAAATCACGCAAGGCGACTGATAATTTGGTAGACGTTAATGAAAGATGTCTGAAGCATGAAATAATTATTGAGAATGGCGGCAGGTTTGGTCTAATTGGCGTTCCTACGGCTGAAGGGAAGATAAAAGCAATATTCAAACTGCAATTGAACGTATATGTCGAGGATGCTATGAAAGGCCTATACCAGGCAGTGCTAAGAGACATCTCGGAAGATTATGAGGCATTCCCAGGCGTTACTGCAGCTGCAGATACCCGGAAGATAACCCTCATGGAGCCTAATCGCCGGCTCCAACCTCCTGTGAGGTCTGTTGTGATAGTTAAATACAAGAAACATGATAAGACAAGCAAACGATATCGGAAATCTAACAAACACTTTAGGAGGAGGACCAGACAGAACAAAACATCAATGACACAGGTTATGATCGCAACTGTCATGGGAACTCTTGTGGGCTCCTTTGGGCTACTGGTGGCCATTATATTACTAGGAGATCAATCAGAATCGCTACTTTGAAAGAGATTGCATCATTTTCAGTGGTTTAACATTAATTCTCACCCTGGGTTGTATCTCAATTATTTGATTCAATGGGACCAGGGTTTTGTTTTTTCAATATGATATATCATTTATATCCTTTCTTAATCATCGGTAAGGTAATTCTCCAATCCAGAAGCCGTACAGGCACAAGATATTATAATGCAGAATAATAGGATTTGATCTCTACTTAAATTGACATGGAAAGGAATAATATAATACCCAAAAACCACATTATACTCATCTGTCTGTCATGATATGTATCACCAGCAACGAAATTAGTCACGGAATTGGGAGAAATGAACGGAGAGCGGGGAAGAGCGAAATGGGCCGGCTGTTAATAACTGGGATAAAAGGCTATCATTTCTTTATGAAAGCTATTATTCCCTCCTTTTAGTGTCCACAAACAACAGTTTTAGGAAGCTTAGAAAGAGGACCTTGTATAACTATGTCGCAACCAGTACAAAGAGCAGCTACCCGTTCCTTGATCCAGAAATATATTAACAAAGAGACCCTCAAGTATGTTTTCACAACGCACTTCTGGGGCCCTGTTTCCAATTTCGGTATCCCTATAGCAGCATTATACGATCTGAAGAAAGACCCTACCCTGATCTCGGGCCCGATGACTATGGCGTTGGTGGCGTATTCTGCCGTGTTCATGAAGTATGCTTTGGCGGTGACCCCAAAAAACTACCTACTTTTCGCATGCCACTTCATCAATGAATCGGCCCAATTGGGTCAAGGTTACCGTTTCCTAAGTTACAATTACTTGTCATCTGATGAAGAGAAGAAGGAGATAATGGAGAAATTCAAAGATAAAGAGTGAAACTTTATAATTGCGGTTGTTCACAACAAATTATTCTTTATTTTCATTCTAAACTCCCCCTTTCCGCCCCTGTATTACTATTCAATTTCATATGCATGACATTATCAAGTTTAACTACTTGCTAGATTAATTTTTCTAAAATCAATAAACCTAACGTATTTTTATATAGCACTTTACTTTGTATAAAAAACTAAAATAACAAACTTTAAGGCCCATTTTTTTCTCTTCCTTCCCAAGAACTTCTCCAAATATTATTCCAAAAACACAAAACTATTGCAGAAAAGAAAACGCACCCAAAGCAAACTAACCGCAAGGCCCTGAACCAGGAAAAGTCTCAAAAGCCCAATGTCTTCTATTGAAGGTACAAGGTCACGGACCCCAAGTGTAGACACTCAATCATACAGTATTGCCGAGCCTGATCATCTCGAAGACGTTGATGATTCCGACAGCAGCAGTGTTGACAGTGGGGCGGGGGGCTCTAACGACAATACTGACTCTCTGTCAGCTAGTGATTCAGCGGAGGAGTTTCTAGACGAGATGGTACCTACCGCGAGTACTTCGTTCAGACCTAACGACACACCAGATCCTGGGACTATATTCGACATATCCAAATACGTATTTGAATCAATAAAACAGGCCATTGAAGAAAGTGACTTCTCTGAGGCGTTAGCGCTACAGACCAAGACATCAGCAGTGATTAATGCTAAAAGTCTTGAGCTAAAGCAACTGATAGATGAGACTAAAACACGACTGCCGTCGTTGCAAGAGAAGTTTAAAAGGGGTCAGCAAACTTCAAAACGCATAAAGCGGAACCTCGAACTGTCAAGATCTAGGATTGAAACGATTAATGCGTTGTTGCAAACCGATTATCCTATCGAGTTTAACCAGGCCAGAGATAAAATCCTGGAAAGAACTTTGGATGAAGATGAAGAATCACGAGAATGATTCCCTTAAAGATAGAAAGTTATTGTAGGTCCTTAATGTACACGAATCTCCTATAAAGTAATAGTAATATAAAAAAAAGTAAAAAGTAATCATAACAATAAAAAAGAAAAAAAACAGCCATTCATTTTGTACTCGTATTGCAACCGTTATAATACATTACCCAATATTACCCAATATTAGCAATAAGGAAATAAAAAAAATACCAAAATTCGAAAAACACAAGCTTTGATTTTTCAATCAAATGTAATTTTCTTTGGCTTCTTTGTCATATCAACGTCCTTGAAGAAGGCACCATATGCGCCGTGCTCCTTCTTCTTAGTGTGCGTACCGAACTTTATTAAGTCTTCTGGGACAGGTTGGTTGGCACCATTTAGGATATTCACAAGACCACCGGCCAAATGCTTTTCCTGTTCGGTGAAAAGAGTATGCGCAGTACCAGTTTGACCAGCCCTACCAGTTCTACCAATTCTATGAACATAGTCTTCAACGGTTAATGGGAAAGTCAAATTAATGACTGTCTTGACGTTGGGGATATCTAGACCTCTAGCTGCTACATCGGTTGCCAATAACAAGTTAGATTTACCAGTCTTGAATTCATTCAGCGCTTGTGTCCTTTGTTGCTGAGAAAGATCACCGTGGATAGCAGCAACGTTGTAACCATTATATTTCAAATTTCTTTCTACTCTAGTAGCCTCTTTCTTATAAAGAGCGAAAATTAAGACCTTATCGTTCTTCTTAGGACCGGATTGATACTTCTTCAATAATTCCAGCAATTTTCTTTCCTTGCTACGGGGATCGACAACTTCCACTATTTGTGTAATTTTCTTATTTGCAGACAGTTCATCCCTGTTACCAATAGAAACTTTAACAGGCTTGTTCATAAAAGTAGAAGCCAATTCACGTACCTCCTTTGGCCAGGTGGCGGTGAACATAAGTGTTTGTCTATCAACGGTTTTAGTTTGACCGATGATCCTCTTAATATCTTCCTCGAAACCCTTTTCCAACATTCTGTCTGCTTCATCAAGGACCATGTAATCAACACCAGATAAATCGACAGAACCTTCCTCGATCAGGTCTAACAGCCTACCTGGAGTAGCAACAACAATATTGGACTTAGCGATTTGTGTTCTTTGCTCATCCTTTGGAACACCTCCGTAGACCACGCAACATTCAATACCAACCTTTTGAGTAAGCAAGACCAGATTGTCGTAAATTTGGGAAGCCAGTTCTCTTGTAGGAGAAATGATTAAAACTTTAACGCCTCTTGGTTTCACAGAAGCGGTTAAAAGATTATTAACAGCGGGAACACCAAACGCAAAAGTCTTACCGGAACCAGTCTCAGCAACACCGATGACGTCCTTGCCTGACAATAGGTACGGCCAAGAGACAGCTTGGATAGGTGTTGGTTTTGGGAATTTTGAAATTTCATTTTGAACCTCCTTATTCAAAGAGATTTGGTCAAAAGCAAGTAAAGGGCGTAGGTTTAGTTTAGATGGATCCTCAACAGAGACCTCATTTTCTTTATAGAATGCATCAATGTCGGATTGAGGGGCATTTGCCAAAACATCATTCTCCACATAAGAACCATGACTACTAACAACCTTTTCAACCTTTTCTTTCTTGTCCTTCTTCTTGTCTTTCTTCTCTTTCTTATCCTTCTTATCCTTCTTATCCTTCTTATCCTTCTTGTCCTTCTTGTCCTTCTTGTCCTTCTTCACCTTCTTCTCTTTCTTGTTAACAATCTCATTGTCTTCAAGCTTTCTTTTCTTTAATTCATCAGCAGTCATTGTTTTACAGCACTATGTGTTTTATAGAAAACTCCCAAATACGAAACCAGATCAAACCTCTAAATATATAATATAAAGGGCTCAAATTCTTATAGATACTCAATGGATTTAGTGTTGTTCCAATGGCCATCTGATTTTGCGATGAGCTCATCTCATCGCAAAAATTTTTTTTTCACAAAAATTTTTCAAAAAAGAAAAAACCAACAGTAACTGTCGTAGAGATTGAAATTGGAAGGTAGTTATTACATCACAAAAGGCCAAAATATTTGTGTTAAAGTGAGTTTTATGTCTCAGCTAATACTTTATAGATGATTTATAATGCTTATAGCAATATGATCCTCAGATGTTTTTGAAATTGAGCAAGAATATGATAGAAATAAAAGGAAGTTTAAGTATAATATCTCATATAATGCAAAAGAATATGGTTATAGTAATTAAATAATAGTAAAAGTTCTTAGTAAGCGTAGCAAAAAAAACAACAACAACATGTAACAGCTTTCCAGCTGAAATCAAATTCCTAGTTCTTGACATCTTGGGTCTTAGCAAAGTGATGTAGGATAATGTTGTTGATACTTCCGTTATCGTGGTGCTCAGAGATCAATTCAATGTTAGATTCGTCACCTTCATCGTCTTGAGCGGATCCTTCATCATCAATTGCGTGAAATTCTTTCTTCCCTTTGAACTCCCAGTATGAGATTGCGTAGACAGCATAACCAACGATAACGACCGAAACGTAGTTCATGTTATTCTTGTCCACTGGTAGCACGGGTGGGAATGAGAAGAACACAACTGCAAACAAAGTCCAGCCCAGCAAAACGATGTTAGAGAAAAGTCCGAATTTACCTAGCCAAAACGGACCATGCTCAATGTTCCGCTTACGTATCAGCAAGCAGATAACTGGGATGATATACGATAGCAGCAGGAACGCAATACATGCTGTAATTAGTGAGTTGAATGCAGTACTAGAGGCAAGGTATAAGCACCCGATCAAAGCGATCAACACAGAGGACATTAAATGCGCGTTTAGTGGGACGCCTGCATTTGGACTGACTCTGGCCCACAGCTTACCGTATGGCATCCCATTGTCCCTGGCGAAGGACCAGCATAGTCTAGCCTGCCATGTATGACATGCAATGATGCAACCGAAAGAGGTTAGTAAAACCAGACAGCCTAGCACAACTGCACCTGCAGTACTACCGGTGGCCTGTTCGTAAATGTTAAGAATAGGGGCACCTGTGTTAGACTGCAGCAACTTATCCAAGTCTCGGATCGAGAAGAACATGGCTATGACGTAACAGAAGGATGTCATGAAGCCGATAGCAATGGTTCCCATGATGGCAATTGGGATGACTCTCTCTGGTTTTTCGACCTCGAACGCCATGTGAGTAGCGCAGTCCAGGCAGGAAAATGACCACGCAGGGTTGATCAACCCCACGATGAATGCTATGACACTGTTTTTCCAACCTGTCTCATTGTAAAACGTTGCAAACACAAACTTGGCGTCGTTGTATTTACCAGAGGAGCAACCTAGCACGGTGACTGTGATCACAAAGAAAGACGTTAGCGAAATGTACAGCGAGGAAGAGGAGACTAACGGCAGAGACTTACCGTAACAATTGAACAGCATCAAGAACAGGTGCAACAGCTCAAAGGTCACGAAGATGTGCCACCTCTTTGGGGTGAATTCCGGGTGTGTCAGCACCCACATACCGACAAGTTCGGTGGCAGCAGAAAGTGTGGTAGAGGCGCTGGTGAAGAGAGACCCTGCGTAGGCAAAGGACCCACACAGATACGCGGCGAATCGCTTGTGTTTTGCTGGCGCAAGCTTCAGAGACCACCAGAACTGGCCGCCGGCGTGCGGATACGCCGACGAGAGCTCACCAAGGGAGACACCGATGCAGATCGATATCAAAGCGATAATGATAATGCCGTAGACGATCATCATGGGCCCGCCAGAGTTTATACCCGTAACCATGGACGCCGATATACCGAACCAGGAGTTCGTCAGTCCAAAACCCACACCCAGAATCGACCACAGCGAGAACGACTTCCGGAGATGGACCTCGCCGTCATGCTCCTCCACCACTACCTTATCCTTCGATACCTCTTCTATATCCTGACGTGAATCCATAATTGTGTTTTTTTTTTCTGTATATGTGTATATTGTACTTCAAGTATAAACGTGTGTCTCTCTGATGTGGGCTCTGCCGTGTGGTGACCCTTATATATATATATATATATATATATA
>CAPT01000105.1:0-68457 GCA_001039675.1 Nakaseomyces delphensis CBS 2170
GTATATATATATATATATATATATATAGCGATGATGGATCAAAAGGTAAACAAAGTGAAAAAATAACAAAAACGCCAAAAGAAAGGCATGGCGATTCGTGTTTCCGCACAGAAACCCACGCACAAACAGGTCTTCCCCAGCGTTAAATTTTTCAATTTTTTCAATTTTTTCAATTTTTTTTTTTCGTGAATGAAAAATCACAAAACACGAAACCACGTTTCTGCAACGTACATTATGATCTCAGTTATATATAATTATACAAGTGAATACAATTGAATATTATAATAACTTCATGGATTTGGGTGAATGAAGATTTTAGAGTAAGAGAGTATAGTCTTTTCTTCTTCTTCTAAAGTATGTATGTGAATATAAATGATATAGTAATTTTGTTTTCTTGTTATTCTTTAATTACAGAGAGGTGAAAGCAAGAAGCTCTTTCTTTATTTCAGCACGGCCTGCAACTTCTCCAGGACGTCGATCTGTACAGCGGCTGTGCCGGCGACTTTAACGTCTGCAGACTTGGTATTCTTCTCGGCCTCGGCCAACAAAGTTCTGACGTTCTCCTGGGAGAAGGACTCCAGTGGGAACGCCTCGACGGCGGTGACACAGAGCGTGGAGTCAGGCTGGACTGCAGCGAAGCCACCGGAGACGAAGTATTTCTTGGTTTCTGTTCCGGAAACGATCTCTACCACACCTGGAGTCAGTTGTTCTACTGTAGGAACATGGTTGGCCAGGACACCGATCGTACCAGACTTCGCAGGCAGGTTGACCTGGGTGACCTCTTCACCGTTGAACAAAGTCTCGTGGGGCAGCGAGAATCTCAACTTCAAGGGACTGATGCCCTTGGCAGCTTCAGCATACCCACGTTTAATAACTGATTTACTCAATAGCCTGAACATTTTTTCTAGTTTTCTTCTCCCTCAACTATATAATAATATAAGAATCCGCAAAAAGGTTTAGTGGAAAGTAATATGAGGAGTGTATTGATAAGTGTGTGTATGTGTGTGTGATTTGAACATTAAAGAAGACAAGAGCAGATAGGTACATAGACTATAGACCAGAAAGTCCTTCAAAGCACAAATAGGTTCAAAACGCAGGGTAAAAATGGAAGGGAATTTTTCACAGCAGCAGCAGACCAGCAGCACCTCACACACCGTTACACGTGATATCCATCTTTCGATTCCCATTGGTCAGAAAGTTTTGGTAGTGAGTTTACTACCGAAACAATGGGAGATATCCAACAGATCAGCAAGAGATATAGTAGTACATTTATTTACACATCCAGATATGCTGCCTGTTAGAGTGGAACATGGCAAACTGCCGGTAGAGTCAAAGTAGTTTGGTGCGTTGATCAAATTTGACGGATATGTTACCCGGCCACTCTTCCCCAGACACCACGCGGGTAACGTTCTCTCGTCTCTCGTCTCTCTTCTCATTTTACCTCCCATAATCTTCGAAACGCAAAGTGACATGATGAACAGCTAACTGATCAGTATCTTATACAGAAGCTGAAACTGATACATACATGTATATTTACATATATGTATTTATATTCCTTGAAGTACCGGATCATATAAGGGGATGGGCGACGTTTACAAGAATAAGTTGACGAGTTGTTTTGATGATATTCTCAAGATATCTGCGGAGATGATGCAGCTGCAGCAGTTGAAGAATGTGCAGCTAGATCCGTATATGGTAAACGGATTTTCTACGCAGCAGCAGCATTCGCTCAAGGACAAGATCCACACGTTTCACGGGTTGCTGGATGACTTGGAGAACGCTCTGAATAAGAGTAACGATTATGTGGAGTCTCTGGCCGCGATGGGCAAAGAGAGCAGGCGGGCGGAGGTAGAGCGGCTGAGGCGGCTGGAAGAGGAGGAGGAGGAACGGAAGAAACGACTAGAGCAAGAAGCTGAGGCGAGGAGGAAAGAGGAAGAGGAGGCCAAGGCGAAGGCCCAGGCGCAGGCCCAGGCTCAAGCACAAGCTGCAGAGGCCAAGAAGGAAGAAGAGGCCAAGATGAAAGCCGCTAAGCTCAAGACAGAGGCAGAGTCTAGAGCTGTGAAAGTTGCCGCAGAGGAAGAACAAAAGAGGAAGAAATTGCAACAGGATGAGACACAACAGCAGTCGATGTTTGATGGGTTAGACTTCTCGACGGACTTGACTGGAGAGGAAATCAACAGCGGGGGCAACGGAGACAGTGGTAACATGAAATCGCCTATGGGCATGGTACAGGCCTCCATTGGTGACGATGGAGACAAGAAGGGCAACCCTTCCAGGGCGCCCGGAGGCGATGCCCAGAAAGGTCTATACGGTGAATTGAATACCATGGACCTGTCCATGTTTTCTGACTTAGATGCAGGTACTTTTGACCCTGCTGGGTTCGAGCCAAATGACCAGAGGAATAATAATACAAATATCAACACATCTAACGAAAATAACACTGGAGGTAATAACATCAGTAATGTTGACGATAACGAAACAGCAAACGACAGCAAAAACACCAATAATCAAATTAATGAAAATGGAAATCCAGCTTTTAATACACAAGTTAATACAGAGTCAGGGCTTGCTAGAGATCAGTTAGACTTTGACCAGAGTAATCCATCAGCAATGCTTGGAAACGATATTAACATGGGTGACAATGGTGAAGATTACTTGACACTGAATGACTTTAACGACCTCAATATTGATTGGTCAACGACAGGCGAAGGAGGTGACCTTGACTTGAATGGGTTCAACATATAGCACGGGTAAAGCGAAAAAAAAAAGAATAAAAAGTCATTGTTCTTACTACCCTTACCGCGATGTCGATCCTGAGATCTTTTTATTTTTATTTTATTTTTTTTTTTAATTCACCTTATTCCTTTTCTTTCTTGGAATCTCTATTAACCTGCAATTTCAATGACTTATTGCACATCTCATATTCCAAATTGTTATACTATCAAAGACTTATAGAATCAAATAGAAATAATTATCACTTCTTCTCATGAAAGATAACGAAGAATAAATTGCTTATCACTACTAGCATTTACAATAACATTTAATATTTGACAAAATAACCAGTATTCTTATCGCAAATCCTGCGCTTATATTATGTTTTATATCATCTAATACAATTGTCAAGAAAAAAACAATTAATGAAAACATAAAAGCTATATGGTTTTATAACGTAAAATACTGTTCACAATTTTTATATTCAAGATGATTATGCTAAATAAAAAAGTCATAGTAATTTTGAACTATTTATATAATATCGTAAGTGCTTAAAACCGTATTAGATACAATCTGCAATGCAAAGAAAAATAAAGAGCCGAGGATAAAATCATAAATAGCGCCAATGAGTCGAGTATTTCCTATCAATGTACCTAAAAGAGGACAGCGATAATGAAAAAAAAAGGTGAAAACTACCAAGCTGTTGTAACGCTATTAAAGATCTAATGATGACGAATATAAATGCTGGAGAGGTTAAAGTTTTTGGAAATATAAAACGGAAAACAAAAACAATCGTAATAGGTAAGAATAGGGGTAAGATAACTGCTTTGGATATTTTTAATATCCAACTCAGAGAGTAACAATCATTACAGTGACATTATCAGTTGTACCTCTTTCCAATGCGTTTCTAACAAGAGTCCTTGCAGCTTCGTTAGGATCCTCAATACCTTTAATCATATCGCAGGCCTCTTGGTCATCTATCACATCCCATACACCATCGCAAGCAATTATTAGGAATTCATCCTCAGAGGTGACCTCAACACTAGTAGTGAAGGGGTTTCCGACAACTAAAGAGTCGAAAAATTTATCTCCCAGAGATCTTGTTACCGCCAGCATCCCATTAACTCTGCTCTTCATTATTAAACCACCCGCCTTCTCAACTCTCTGCATTTCCAGAGGATCAGCTGCCTTGTGATCGTACGTTAATCTTATACTTTGTCCGCCTCTGAATAAAACTATTCGGGAATCGCCGACATTCGCAGTGTAAAGTTTCCTTTTATGTTTTGTTAAATCGATTCCATCTTCTTCTTCTTCTTCACCGGTGAAATCGTCTGGGAGTTCCCATCTCAACACACACACGGCAGCCGTGCAACCACTATTTCCTTCCAGATTCGCATTTATTTGTTTATCCACTGCCATAAACGACTCATTCAGCACCTCTCGCACATCCTTCGACTCATCCTCCATCAGCTTCTTCTCTATAATAGTATGCAGATGCGATCCGCACCATTTCGACGCTTGTATACCAGCATGTCCGTCAAAGACCGCAAAATACCCCCAATCCAACCGTGAAGCGAAATTCTTCACATACGTGTGCACATCTTCCATAGTCCTTCTAAACTTGGCATTCTTATTCTCCGCTACACCAACCTTATAACTCAGCTTATAAGTACCTTGTTCCTGTGAACTCATTATTTTATTTCCCATTTTTGTTTTTTCTTTAACATAAAAAAAAGGACCCTTTTAACAGTCACTAAACGACGCCCTGACCTTATTTTTTTCCCCTTATTTTTTCAATACACCTCTTATAACACCATTCAAAGGAGTGCCGATTTGTAAAGCCAATAACCCTTTATATTGACGTTACTTTCGATTAGTATATAAGCTGGCTTTTTCTAACACAGTTCATTCAGTTAGTCTTTTTGGCCTTTGAAATTCTTCAATCCAAAAAAAAAAAAATAATGTCAAGAAATTTTAATGGAAGATCACGTGATTTTTCAAAAAAATATCGAAAATATAAAAAAACAGTAACGACAACTGCAGGACTCGAACCTGCGCGGGCAGAGCCCAAAAGATTTCTAATCTTTCGCCTTAACCACTCGGCCAAGTTGCCAATAAAACTGGATAGCTTTCAAAGTTTGAAGTCCCGTGCCATTAATAAGTTGGGGGGGGGGGGAAATGCATATATATATATTCTATTCTATTCTATATTAGATGAAATAAAAAGATAACAACGGTTTTTTCTTTTTTTTTGCTAGTGTATTTAAAAATTCCAGTTTCTGAAAATGGGGGACACGATTTCAACAACGGTTTTCTTGAAGATATAGATCATAAAAATAATCTGCATTGAAATCTGCCAACACCTGTTTCATCTCGGGTTCTGTGTCACATGCTTTCATGAACCATTTCTGGAACTTGAAATCATCTGATAAATATCCCTGCCATATCTCTTTTGCAAAGTTACTTGTCATATCGATCCTCGTAGAATTTGGTGAAATCACATCCTCGTTCCAGTTGATACGGGATAGTACTAGTTTTTTATAGAACCTAGTCGACTTTTCTGTACCAACGACCAATATAATTCCTGGTCCATTGTCACCGACTCGAATGCATGTGCCTTTTAACCCCAGTTGTTTGCTGTTCATGTTCAATTTGTATCTAATCTTCGGGTGTGCCAAGCTCCTGAAATAGAATGCTATACAGTGTCTATCATTGATAGTATCATTTTGGTTCCTATCTGCTGTTTTCTTGGCTTCTTTGGCTGCAATATGGCGTTGCAGATTCATCTCCAGGTGCTTTTTCTTTCTCTCTTCAACCTGTTCACGCACCGTTTTCTCCCATGCGGTTGGGTCCGTGATGTTTTCATTATTATCCAGGACATTCATCATATTAGCTAACTTCACTTTGGTCTCTGGCTTTGGTTCTAAACCTTGTTTAATCCGTGCTTGTAATCTTTCTCTTTCCAACCTGCGATTCTTCCTTCTTATCTTCTTATATTCAGCTTTGGTTAGATATACTTTACCACTCGACGGTGCCTCCTTCACCTTTACCAGTACTGGGTGATGAATGTACCGTATGGACGGTGGTCCGTCATCCACATCCTCGGTTGCTTTAAACCAGTCTTCGTCAATATTGGCATCATCAGAATCATAATCAGAATCCGGAGTTTCAGGATAATTTTTAAGGTATTTTGGTAGAATCTCACCAGCTTTATTCAAATATACTTCGTCCCACCATTCAAAATTTGGTACGTTATTCTTAATATATGCCTGCTCATTTCTCGCATCATCAGGTTCCTCCCCAGCTTCAATCCTTTCACGCCTCAGCTGGTCATGTCTCCTCTTCTTTTCCTCTCTTTCTCTTTCTGCTATTTCTTCAAGTTCCCTTTCTTCAATCAGTGTAGCCCTTTCTCGTTCTGCCTTCTTGGCTATTTCACCTTTGTCAAAAAACTGGAGTCCCTTCTTGTATCTTCTATGGACTTTATCATTAAGTTTTATATTCTCAGTCGCCAGATATGGGTTCACTTGTTTCTGATGTGCCTTGATAAAATTAACATTGGTTGAACTCAGTGAAGGATGAAGCTCAACAGCTAGGCCCTTTGCAACCGTTTTCTGCTTCTTTGAGGGCTGCATTCCGTTACAGGTTTCTTTCTTTCTGCCTTAGTTAGGAACTACTTACGTGTTGACAGAATATATCTTATGCTTGTGAATAATTCATTTCTCAAATTTTCTAATAGAAAAAGGTAAAAAAAATATCAAAATAATATATTTAAAATGAATAGACTAGACTAAACTAGACTAGAATAGACTAGACTATATTGATAGTGCTGCAATGTACAATCGATAACGTCTTTTTTTGGCTTGAATATTCTTGATTAGCCTCCTGAAGCTTGTTTGATAAAAAGAAAAAATGAGATAATAATAAGAAATTGAAATATAATGCATTAAAATAAATATACAGAAGTTTTAAATCTTCCTTTAAAGAATAATAAATAATGAATAGATTTAACTATAACTAACACATAAACGAATACTGGATCACATAACTAAGCTCAAAAGTCTTAATTTCAAGGTCGTGATAAAATATTAACAGGTTTTTGAAGGTGTGCATTGAGGAGACTCTTTCCATTTATTTTTGGATGATTGAACGCTTACACCTACCAGAATTTCAGGCCAGATTTCTTTTTACTACTACCAGCTGATGGTGAAGAGGAACCATCTTTTGTACGAGTCTTGAATAATCCCATGAACCCGCCACTTGTACTGGCTCCTGGTTTCTTAGATTGGGAAACACGAGAAGAATCATTGGATTTTACTCTTCTCAATGAATTATTGCTTTTCATCGGGTTCAGAGTACCCTTAGGTGAAGACTGATTATAAGATCTCACTGGCGTTAATTTAGGAGATGAGTTATCGGATACAGAATGGACCTGAATATATGGTTTTACATGCGCAGTGTTTCCCAGAGCATTGTGACCATCACGGTGTTTCACACCAGTTGCAAACTTGATTTGTGAAGCGGCTCCACTTCTATCACCAGAGATACCTCCTTGCACTTTTTTGATAGGTCTTTTATTTTTGCTCTTGGCAGACGGATTGTCAAGTACACTTAACATAGATTTCGTTTGTGTATTAGCTGGATTAACGACTGTACCACCAGTAATAACTCTTTTAAGTTTACTTAGCCCAGGTGTGTCGCTATCATCATCTCTATCATCTTCATTGCCGAGTTCCTCTATCTCAATCGAGAATTTTATAGTTTGTCTGATAATTGCTTCTACCTTCTTGATCTGTACTTCCGAATGGGGAAGTTCTTTATTATTATCCAGCTCCTGAAGCATCCCTGAAGTTTCGGTTCTGAACTGCCTGGCCTTCATATGTAGTTTCTCCTTGACACTGTAACCGTTGAGGTCATTCTCAGAATTCATCGAGGATAGATCGCTATCGTCATGATTATCGTTTTCTGAGTCATTTTCAATCACCTCTTCAGTTATAGGTGTACTTATAGATCTACTCAGTAGCGGCCTTTTATGACTAAAACCAGCTGTAAAGGAATCGGCAGCTACTAACCTTCTCCCTTGAGGGCCTATAGCACCTGTTCTTCTTGTATTGTTCTCGACAGTTTGCGGCAATTTATCCACCATTTCTTTCTCCTTTACAATTTCCTGCTTTTGGAATTCCTCTTGAATTGAGTTTTCAAATAGATGCATTCTTCTTGCCGGAACAACGAACAGTGGGATTGGGAATGTAGTTGCTAACTTGTCAATCAGCAGATTCGATTTCCAGAGAATCAAGTTATCTGTACGTTCCCACCTCAAAGTGCTAGCAACTAACAAGTCAGATTGATAAGCATTTACTGCATCCAACATTGCCGTTATTGTAAATCCCACAACAATTTCAACTGTAACTTTAACTGATCTACCTTCCGGGAGTATCATTGATACATAATCAAAAATGTTTGCCAACGTGTCCTCGACATCATCCATTGAATAACCAGAGGCCCATTCTATAAACCGATCATGCTTCAGTGTGTTTTCATTTTCATCCTGGCCCAAAGAGAATGCGCTTGGATCGTTGATGTTCTTATTTCCTCTTGCGTACACATCACATGATCTTGATCTCGACACTGACCTCGACCTCGATCTGGATAAAGAATTACGATTGCTATTTCTTTCAGTTCTAATCTTAGGAATGTTCGCTAGCACAATGATGTGATCGGAGTTGTTGCTTAGGTTACGAACAGCCCAATCCAGAGCAACCCAGGTGTGACGTCTGCCACTTATGTGACATAAAACCACACGTGGTAAGTTTGTATACTCCAGTTTCTTATGAATAATCTTTTCTTTCTTTCTCTGCTCTTTGGTCAAAGGTTTGTAATCGGTACCCATCATTATCACAGCTGGCTTCTGGGCACTCTCTGGGAACAGCAATAGTGGATATTTGAACGTCTCGTCTGGTTTCTCCATACGCGCATCAATGGTATCTCTTCTCTTTAGCCAGCTCTTGTGCCAGTCATTCAAGTCTCTATTGATGATGAAAGCGTCATTGACCAGAGTGGGCCTACTTGGATAATCCTCCCGCACGATCATACCGTTCTTTGCAATCTTGAACATCTTTGTTATGTTAACCTGTTGTTTCGATGTTAGGTTCTTGCTCTTATGTGGTGCGGGGTACTCTCTATCCAATGGTGGTGGTGACGAACTTCTAGTGGCCGCATTACGGTTCAGCCTGTCCACAAGCTCGGGTGTTATGTAGCCGTTATGCATCATATAGTTCTGGTTGTCCTCTGCGGCATAGCCACTCTCATTATCGTAGTACTCTTCCATGGTGTACTCCTGGGGGAATAGCTGCACGCCGGGGAAATCCGGCTCGTAATCATCCATCGCTGTATGTTTTACAGGCACCGGAACTGTATTGAAAGAAACACATGGTTTCACTACAGCTTTTGGACTTGGCTTTTCATCGAGAGACAACTCGCTATCTATCGTCGCCGTCGATTTATGCAACTTGAGTCGCCTGTAGAGAGTCCTTAAACTCTCGTCCTGATCCATTGTTTGAGCCTCTCTCTTTGTCTCAATATTTTTTTTTTTTTTTGATGATATGACTCAAAATATAACCTGGAATAAAAAAAAAAAGGAGTACCAAAGTAATAACAAATATAAATGAAAAAAAGCTTTTAAATCAACTTCAGAAGTCCCGGATCGGTGTAGCCGTGGAGATAATTATATAAGCAAAAACTCCTTATCTGTAAGTTTAGATAAGAAAACTGCAAAAAAAAAAGGGCAGCAATTTTTCAAATATTTTTTCAATATTTTTTTCACACACCGAGAGAGTAAATCCTCGAGAACAAATGAAAAAAAAAGTTAAAAATTAAAAACATCAAATCAAAATCAAATGATACTACAACTAAAATACGTATAATTACAAATCCTTGAGTCGGCGGATTGGGCCGTAACCTTCTAGGACGCCGTAGAACAGGAATTCGGTTAGCAAGTCTGGCGACTCCGTGATTCTATAGTAGTACAGCAGTGGCCAGAGGCCGAACACCACTTCTCCGACATGGATAGAGAACTCCAGCACTATAATTGCCAACAGGATCCTGTTGTTGTCCAAGAAGTCAGCCAGTTTACCGAGGAGAAATGATGGAAAGAGGACGTGCAGCAATGGCCTGTAGAAGTAGGCGATTGGCGGTAACAGCACCAGCGCAATGACGGCGAAATCGGCCGCCGAGCTGGGGTACAGCACACGGCCCAGTGCATCGTAATGTTTGTTCAGCTTCTTTGCAGCGGCGTGGGCCAGTCTGGTAATTGCTTCTTGGTCGGATTCTTGCGAAAATGACTGTTTTTGTAGGTCGACGAATTTGGTCATCTGGACATCGGCCTCTTCCATCTTGAAGATAAACTCAAGGGCCGTTCCTTCGACTCCGACTAGTCGAACAGAATAAGGCCGCACCTTAACCTTACCAAAAACACATAATATATCCTTCAAATTATGGGATCGTTCTGTATTCCAATGTGCAATCGTAGCAGGATCCATTGTTATTATATATATATGTATGTATATTTCTTGACTCTATACTCTTGAGATCAGCAAAAGGCAAGAAAGGGTGCAGAGAAACCAGTATATCAATATGATAATAACAAAGAGCTATATATATATGTAGAGATAGAGTAACTACCATCGTATACTATAATATATATATATATATATATAGCAATACAAACGAGACATTTTTATTTTTTTTTCAAAGTGAAATCTTCTCGTTAAAAAAGATAAAAAAGTAAAAGTACGTTTATACGGAAGTTGAGAATGATCTCAACCGTTAAAAGGTATAATGATCGTGGAAAAGTACAAATTCCGTGATTTCGTACGAAATTACGAAATTAATCATAAAACACGAAACAAATCATGTGATAAACCATCACCACCGACGTAAATTTTCTCTCCGGGGGGGAGGTCCCTCTTTCGCTTTTGGGAAACAGTGAGTAGAGAGGACTTCGACTCCCCTCTCTTATTGCTTGAAAGACTCACTCTTGAAATATTATACAATTGAAGAAACAATAGGGTTATATAATCATTCTTTGGATTTCATTATATGAGAGCAGAAGGAGAAAGTATTTGTTTTCTTTTTGACAGGTTAAAACTATAAAACCGGAGCAAAAAAAAATATATTTATATATATATCTACTATGGACAATAAACAGCAACATCACCATCATCACCACCACCACCATCATCCTGCGAGTTCTGGGAACACCTATGTCAATAAAGTGTCGTCTTTGGCCGATGGGTCTCGTGTCGGTAACTATCAAATCGTCAAGACCCTGGGTGAAGGGTCTTTCGGTAAAGTTAAACTGGCATACCATGTTACCACGGGACAGAAAGTTGCTCTTAAGATCATAAACAAGAAGGTTTTGGCGAAGTCTGATATGCAAGGCAGGATTGAGCGTGAGATTTCGTACTTGAGGTTGCTGAGACATCCGCATATCATTAAACTGTACGATGTCATTAAGTCTAAGGATGAAATTATCATGGTAATCGAATATGCCGGGAACGAGCTGTTTGACTACATTGTGCAGAGGAATAAGATGAGCGAACAAGAGGCCCGCAGGTTTTTCCAGCAGATTATCAGCGCCGTGGAGTACTGCCACAGGCATAAGATTGTCCACAGAGACTTGAAGCCAGAGAACTTGTTGCTGGATGAACATCTGAATGTGAAGATCGCGGATTTCGGTTTATCCAATATTATGACGGACGGTAACTTCCTGAAAACGTCGTGCGGTTCTCCTAACTATGCAGCTCCCGAGGTTATTAGTGGTAAATTGTATGCCGGCCCCGAGGTTGATGTTTGGTCCTGTGGTGTCATCCTGTATGTGATGTTGTGTCGTCGTCTGCCCTTTGATGACGAAAGTATCCCTGTTCTGTTCAAGAACATAAGTAACGGTGTCTATACCTTACCAAAGTTCTTGTCCCCAGGTGCTTCAAACCTGATCAAGAGAATGCTGATTGTCAATCCATTAAACAGAATTAGCATCCATGAGATTATGCAAGACGAATGGTTTAAAGTGGACCTGGCCGATTACCTGGTTCCACAGGACTTGAAGCAATCTGAATTGGACAATAAAGACATCGTAGAAGAGATCGATGACGAAATGGTCGATACATTATCCAAGACTATGGGATACGAAAAAGACGAAATCTACGAGGCCCTTGAATCTTCTGAAGACACACCTGCATACAACGAAATCAGAAATGCCTATATATTGATCAAGGACAATAAATCCTTAGTTAAGGATATGAAGCAAGACAACAAGGTTACTCAGGAATTAGATACCTTCCTGTCACAATCACCGCCAACTTTCCAACAAAGTACGGAGGATTCCCAGTCGACAAGAACAAAGGAGCACAGTAGTGGTAGAAGAATGGCATCTTCCGTCACCCAACAGAGAACCTTCCATCAACCACCCTTCATGGACCAATCCAAAGAGGAAGACTCAACTATCTCCATCTTACCAACGTCTTTGCCACAAATACATCGTGCTAACATGCTGGCTCAGGGCTTGCCTGCCGCAGCTAAGATCTCACCACTAGTCACAAAAAAATCGAAGACTAGATGGCACTTTGGTATACGATCCCGTTCATATCCATTGGACGTTATGGGTGAAATTTACATCGCTCTAAAAAATCTCGGCGCAGAATGGGCGAAGCCTTCTGAGGAAGACCTATGGACTATTAGAGTTAGATGGAAGTACGATTCTGATGAATCCAGATTAATTGAAGATGGCGTTAAGAAAATTCCAAACTTAATGAAGATTGTAATTCAACTATTCCAAATCGAAACAAATAACTACTTAGTTGATTTTAAATTTGACGGCTGGGAGAGCACGTATGGTGACTCTACGATATCATCGAATATGTCTGAGGATGAAATGAGCACCTTCTCTGCTTATCCTTTCTTGCATTTGACAACGAAGTTGATCATGGAATTGGCTGTGAATAGTCAAGGTAATTGATTAGGGATATGCCTTTAAACTTTTTCACAAAAGGGAGGGATTTTTCCTGTTTTATGACTCCAGATTCCATCATCTCAAAGCTGTGTAATGATTTCAATTCGATCAATCAGAAAACGATGTCTATACTCCAATATATGCGTCTTCATTTTTGACAGACATTTAGTACCATTTGTATTTCATTTTTTCTTTTAATAATTTATCCCATTTTTTCTTCTAGGCTTTTGGTTTTGTTTCCTTAATAAAAACAATACATTAGATTGGTAAACATAGCTGTCCTTGATACTAATTTCAGGCAACTACACGGCCGTGATGTGATGTACATATATTTTAACTCATAGCATTATTTTGAATCAATACAAATTACATTAGAGTTTCAAAGTCTTGCTCTAATAGCAATTATCTACTTAATTGTTTTATATACTGTACTAGTGCTGTACACTCTTAATAATGTATTGTTTAATAATGAATATTTTTTTTTTTGTTCGACCCAAATATGAAAAGGTTCTTAGTGCAATAAAATAAGAAAATTTGATTAGAAAAAATCAACTCAAAATGCGATGAGTATATGAACAATAAAAGACCAGACACCGAGCGGGATACACAAATACTCAAAATATCTAGAACAATACCATAATTGAACTGTTTACGTAATATCATGAATAGAGATCAAAAGATAAAGTTTAAAGAAAGACAGATACGACAGAAATATGACCTTTTGCATATACTCCCGAGTATTGGCGTGAAGGAGCTTTCAGGACTATATTTGAAAAACTTTTACAACACTACTAAACGCTATCAACTAAGACTACCGACGTACTTAAAAGAACCTGACCAGAAGTTCTGCGGTGAATGTGGATATGTCCAAGTACCTACTCATAGTGTAAAAATTGAAACGACTAACATTAATGACGATACGGATACAAAAATGAATTATACATGTATTATGTGCCAGCATAAATACGATGAAATCTTAGAGACTAAAACAAAGAGAGGTTTTTCTAGACCACTTAAGAATTCAGATAAAGAAAAAGCCCAGGTGAATAAGAAGGTGAACAGCGCCAAAAAACGTGCAAAACTAAGAAAACAAAACTCATTAACATCTATGCTCAGTAGAAAAGAACAAGAAAAGCGAAATGTTAATAAAACAACTTCTATACTATCTTTAGAATCATTTTTGAAGAAATAAAGGAAAAGAAAACTCATACAGAATAAACATTTAAGATTATATCGTAGTATTTAATATTTCACTAATCATACTATCATCATTGACATCATCGCTATTTCTTTCCGACGTTAGACTGGTATCAGCATCAACGCCTGCCTTGATATTACCTGACATCGAACCTTTAGAAACACCATGCATAGAGCGTTTATTGGTTTCTTCTGTTCGCAATGGGTTACTGATTTCACGTAATTTAATTGATTCGTTACTTTCTTCAACTCCATTATATACCTTCCGGACACATCTGTTTGTCCATAATCTTCGTCTATATTTTCCTCTAGTACCATCCAAATTCAAGTCATATACCCATTTGGTTTCTGTATCGATCTCCACGAATTGAATGAAGGCTTCTTCTACCCACTCTGAAGGCTCAAGATCAAGCACCCAGTTTGAATTATCTGACCATTCCCAACCAATGGGTGGTTTTATTCCATCTATCGTGGGGACTGAGATATCCTCTATTTTATTCTCACTAATTCGGAAATCAGAAAATAATGTATAATCGTCGTTCGTATAACCGATAGTGTACCACTCCTTATGTTTTTCTTTATATTTTTGTAATTCATAAACCACTACATCCTTCATTTCTATAGGTTCAGAGTAGCTCAAATTTTCATTAATGACATTTTCATATTTAGTTGTAAATTTAAGGATTCTCAGTCTCGTTTCTTCTGAATTGATTTCTGCCAAGAGTCTATCGCGCAGTCTTGGATGACTGGCTATCATAAACAACCAACCTAACACGATGAACATGATTTTGAATGGAAAAAATTTAGCAATTGTTTCAATGAACAAAAAATTAAATATCCCTAGCGACAATAATAGCACAAAGGTAGCAGCAGATTTTTGTTCATTGACGAAAAAGGCAAACTTTTGCAGTATAGACACTATCGAATCATACATTTCCACATATAGAAGCATATGATTTTGTAAGTCAGTCATATTTAAGATAAACTCTTGACTGAATTCCGGGACTGGTTTTGGAACATCAGCTTTTCTCAACGGTGGACCCTGTGATGGATTTCTGTTAACGTCAAAGTAATTATTTTGGCATGGTTCATGTGTATGTAAATATGCGGGTACCATAATACCAAAAACCAGATACAAAATAGGCAATGAGGTAGCTATTTGTAGAGGTCGGAGAATGAAAAGCGTATAGATCAGTATAACCGTTAATGTGTATGCAGGATCCACCCAATTCGTTATTTTTATAATTTCATCAATAATTATAAAAGGAACACTTAATCTTGAATTCATTAAAATGAAGTTCCTACTAGTTATCGGTACAGACAGACTGGGCCTCTCTTTACCTGCCTGCATTCTTATCTTAATAGTATTAGTGGCCAGTTCAGAGGAGGGAGGAATTGCCATTTTTATTATTTTTTCGACCAGCGTATCTGTCATGGCCTTTTGAATCCCGCCCCTGCTTGTGAAGACATTGTTTGAACCACTGTTATAGTTGGCACCAGAGTCCCTTGACTCTATTTTTTCAAGCGAACCACTACCTCGTAGTGTGCTTCCTTTTTTCTTTGTCTGTGTACGCTTACTCTCCTTCGAATCATCATTACCACTTCCTACAGTGTTTATAGTATTTGCGCTATTCTTATTATAATTGTCATTCCAAAAGAAATCTGCAACCGATGACATATCTGCCACCTTTTTTTGAGCCGTTCAAACAAAAATATCTCTTCAAAACAACCACAAGAGGATAGAAATGACTAAAATAGATAGAAGAATGATTGTTGCAAAAATCAAACCATGTCGTTGGGAATAAAAACATTAATAGTTCAATATATTGCCTATTTATCCAATTTAAGGGCATCACATATATTTATGGACTGGTACCCCGGCAAAAAATCCGAAATATCGTTAATAGTTATAAATTATATATTCATCATTCAATATGACTGGAAAAGTACAAGAAACATAATGGATGGTAGGTACCGGCAGGTTGACATATAAATTCCAGCCCTAACCTTTCACTTTTCTACAAGGGATCACCTTTTTGCTCTCTTCTTTGGCCGCTTATCACCCTTTTTGGCTTCTTTTATTACAGTGAGAATGTCAGCGTCAGGTATAGTTTCAAATAGCTCTTCAACAACAGTTTTGCACTTCTGAAGAGCCTCCAGTTCAGATTTCAAAACCAGCTCTGCCATTTTTCTTCTTTTAACATGACTATCCTCCTCAAACTCAGTAGCATAACTTTCTCTCTCTTTATCATTCACTCTTTTTTCATATTCCTTCATCCGACTGTTCATAATCTCATTCAATACCCCCAAGGCTTTCTCAGTCAATTTGTGCTCACCTAATATTCTGCTAGTTTCATCAATGCATTGGCTCATGTATTTTTCAAGTGCAATTGGGCCTAATTTGGAAATACGAAGATTTTGTAGTAATAGGACAAATAGTTCAATATAGAACAGAAATTTAAACGGGATTTCTCCATCAGCTTCGAATATGAAAGTGTCTTGGACAATGCTTACGTCTTCAAATAAATCCAATATCTTCTCATTTTGATCAATTGGCTCTTCCAAGTTTTTTAAAAGTTCAATATTGACATTAAATTGCTTTTCCAGAATCTTATGAGCAAGTTTCTTAGAAATCTCACCGCAATCATAATAAGACCCACCCAACTCGACATATCCATATCTTCTTAATAGTTCTGCATTAGATAATTCACCGTAAGTATTAAAAACTTGTTCACCTTCTGTGATCGCTTTGATTGCTATCATCTTTAAACTTTTGTCAAAGTGGATTAAATTTGAATTACATTTCCTAGTGTCTGCATTTAATGTATCAGCAAGTGGCACCATAGATTTAGTCATCTCAATTTCAATGTCAATGTCATCGTCATCCTCGTCTTCGTCTTCGTCGTCATCAGACACTTCTCCACTTTCTTTATCCTTTTCATTTCCTAACTTTTCATCTTTCTTTACCTCTTTACCAACGTCAAATGAATATGCCAGAATCACACTTCCTATTCTTAAAAAGGTATCCCAGCTTAATTTTTCTATATTGTTCTTTAATATATCGTAATCGCTCGTCCTTATAAAGTTGGTGAGAGTATCATACATAGTCTTGACCTGATCCTTACCAACTGAGGACAGAATGTAAGAAGGCTCTAAAAGACTCAGCTCCTCATCAGACCAAAGAACTAAACCATTTAACTCCTCCTTCTCAGGTAGAACACAAAAGTATGGCCACCATTTGCTCCTATCCTCTAAAATATACATCTCGTAAAACATACAAAGGATGAGGGGCTCCCATGATAAAGGTTCCTCACTAAGTTTTTCGAATTGTCTTATTGCCTCTGGGAAATCAACAACCAATCTTGAGGTTTCGCAATTCAGTAGTAATCTTCTAGGGATCTCAAACAATATCTCATCTTCGCCTATATCGTCGACAGCAACAACACCCCTACCTTGTCCTTCATTCCTTTTATCTTCAATTCGCAGTTTTGGAGATATAATAACTCCAGATGCCTTTAACCATTCAACATATTTATTACTATTTTCAATAAAAGTGTCAGTCATTATTTAAGCCAGAGCAAAATATCTTCAGCAAGTTTAAGTAATGATTTATGGATACAAAAAAGAATAAGTCACTTAAAAGAAGACCAACTGTTCCCCATCATACATCCCTCTTACATTCATGACTGGGATATTTTTCATCTTTGACCTCATCGCTTGTTTTTCAAATAACAACCAGACGTCGAGAAAAAAACAACTGTTAAGCAGATAAACCACCATCTTCATGATGATAAGTCAATCTTTTATCGTCCGAACATATAGATAAATGTGCATGTATTATATAAAATACTGGAGAAAAAATAAAATATGAATACTACGCAAGATAAAACTTAATATGCATCGCATCGCATCGCATAAAATAAAATAAAATAAAATAAAATAATAAAAATAAAAATAAAACTAAGGTTGAGCGGGGACGGCATTAAACAATTATGATAAACATATAGGAATCGTAAGAATTTCCAGGTTAAAATATCTGCTCTATATACAAGCTTCCATGCTTCCCCCCATTATTCGTATCTCGTCTCGTTAACAGTTAGTTATTCAGGATTATTTTTCAGGCTCTTCTTCGATCAACTCACCTTCTTTGTGATTTGGCTTGACTACTAATTTTCCGCCTTCCACATCAACATCAACAGTTTCTCCGTTTCTGACTTGTCCCTTCAACAAATAAGTTGCCATTGGGTTCAAAATCTGTCTGTGAATCAATCTATTCAGTGGTCTGGCACCATATAATTGATCATAACCGTGCTCGGTCAACCAATCCTTAGCCTTATTAGTCAAATCAATTCTCATACGCTTATCAGTTAGTCTTTCTTGAATTTCATTTGCTCTGATATCAACAATTGATCTCAAAACCTGCTTGGATAATCTATTAAAAACCAAAATATCATCGATACGATTGATGAACTCAGGTGGATAAGACTTTTTCATAGCATCGATCACCTTTGACTTCGTTGATGGATCAATTTGACCATCATCTCCCAATTTGGTATCTGACAATAGGATATCCTGACCAATATTAGAAGTCATCACAATGATAGTATTACGGAAATCAACCTGGTGACCGAGAGAATCTGTCAACTTACCTTCATCTAAGACCTGTAATAGGATCTTACACACATCAGGGTGTGCCTTCTCAAATTCATCAAACAAAACAACGGCGTATGGCTTTCTTCTAACTGCCTCTGTCAACTGACCACCAGATTCACTTAATACGTACCCAGGTGGCGCACCAATTAAACGAGAGACGGTATGTTTCTCCTGGAATTCGGACATATCAAACCTGATAACATTGGATTCATCATCAAACAAGAATTCTGCCAACGCCTTAGTTAACTCAGTCTTACCAGTACCAGTTGGACCTAAAAACATGAAACTTGCAATAGGTCTCTTCTCACTTGTTAGACCGGCTCTCTGTAGTCTAACGGCATCGGAAACAGCTGCAATTGCCTGATCCTGCCCCACAACTCTTTCCTTGAGTGAATCCTCCATATATAACAGACGATCTTTATCACCTTTTAAAACTGTTTCAACAGGAATACCGGTCATCTTAGCAATCACCTTAGAGATATCATCAGACGTCACTGAGTCGTGTAACAGATTTTCTTTATCCTTGTCTTTCTTTTCACTCAATTTAACTTTTTCTTCAAGTAGTGGTATCTTTGAGTATCTCAGTTCTGAAGCCTTTCCGTAATCACCTTCTCTTTGAGACCTTTCAAGGTCAATTCTTGCCTGTTCCAAGTCGGCTTTAGCAGTTTTAATCGACTCGATCTCAGCTTTCTCCTCCTCCCAGATCTTTGTTAATCTTGAAAGTTCTTCGTTCTTAGTATCCAAATCCTTTTCCAGCGCTTCTTTTCTTTCGATAGATACTGGATCTGTTTCTTTTTTCAATGATTCTAATTCAATCTGAATCTTCATAATTGCACGATCTAACCTCTGAATGGCGTCTGGTTTCGATTCGTGTTGTAATCTCAA
Source organism: Nakaseomyces delphensis CBS 2170 (assembly GCA_001039675.1). Taxonomy (NCBI): domain Eukaryota; kingdom Fungi; phylum Ascomycota; class Saccharomycetes; order Saccharomycetales; family Saccharomycetaceae; genus Nakaseomyces; species Nakaseomyces delphensis. Next base: position 19,454 of record CAPT01000105.1, read on the forward strand.
GACCGCACATGCTTCATCAACCAGGTCAATTGCTTTATCTGGTAAAAACCTATCATTAATATAACGGTTTGAAAGAACGGCTGCCGACACCAGTGCTGTATCTGTAATCCTAACACCATGATGAACCTCATATCTCTCTTTCAAACCTCTTAAAATAGATATCGTGTCTGTGACAGAGGGTTCATTTAGCAGAATTGGCTGGAATCTTCTCGTTAAAGCCGGGTCCTTCTCAATGATCTTAAACTCATCTAGGGTAGTAGCGGAAATACACCTTAGACCTCTTGCCAATTTTGGCTTCAAAATATTGGAGGCGTCCATACTGCCATCTGTTTTACCCAAGCCCAACAACATGTGGACCTCGTCAATGAACACAATAACTTTGCCATCAGACTTGTCTATCTCTTCCAGCACTTTCTTTAATCTCTCTTCAAATTCACCTCTATACTTGGCACCTGCAATCAACGCACCCAGGTCCAGTGCTATCAGATCTTTGTCCTTCAAAGAATCCGGTACCTCGCCGGCAACTATCCGCTGGGCCAAGCCATCGATCAAGGCTGTCTTACCAACACCAGCCCTACCAATAAGAACAGGGTTATTCTTTGTCCTCCTCGACAAAATCTGTATAGCCCTTGCGATCTCCTCATCACGGCCAATCACAGGATCTAACTTACCATCCCGCGCCAACTGTGTCAAATTAGAACCGTACTGTTCCAAAGGCGGCTTTTCAGGCTCCTGGTTGGGATCCATCCTCATCTGTACCAGCCTAGGGCGCTCGCTATGAAACCACCGCACATTGAACACAGGTCTAGGACTATACCTACGACCTGCTACTCTTATTATACTGGATAATGCAGCCCGACGACAACAGCTCTGTAACGCCCGGCTTCTCAACCGACCAACATTTCTTAACATCATCTTTCCAGCGCAGATCAACCAAAATATTTTTTCTTACTTTTTTTGTTTTGTCTATAAGAAAACAAGAACGTAGCGGTAATGTTACAATATCTTGAAGGCTTCTATTGCCGCTGATGCCTCGACTTTCCATTAATCCCCCCTTGGGCTTATATAATAATTTTTTTTTTTTCATATTTCTTTATTTTTAGCTTATGTGAGAGAGTCCCCTTATTTTTTTCAAATTTGGGCGGTACCTGAAGAAAAAGAAACTTTTGACATAAAATCACGCCACAGAAACAGCCGTAGCAAAAAACCATACACCCATACACCACACCATAAAACTATCGAGATTTCTGGAAAATTCCCGAAAAATTGCGATGAAAAGTCACGTGAACACAACATATTATTATTGTTATTAAATAACAATAACATGTACCCAAACTACCATCTGTTTTATTATGTTAATCTCTCTTATGATACTGCGGATTGAAAGAGGCATTATTTTAAGGAAGAATTAATACGAGTTAGATGATTCTGCCTCCCCGGAGCAATCGCCCTTACTGCAGAATGAAAGAGATCATTCCTCTTTTTTTTTTGTTCTTATGTTATCTTCTCTTATTCATTGGAAACGTAAATTATGGCTTGTACCCGCCGTTGTGAACCAATAAGGAAATAATTTCCGACTGTAGTAAAACATTTTTGTAATTTTCTTCTAGCCATTTCTTCTTTTTACCAGTAGAGAGAGTTATGTGCCCTCAATCATTGTTGGAGGGCATGCATGTAACTTGTCCTTTCTTTTTTACTAAAAATCCCATGAGCAAAAATTTTGATTTATGAACCGTTACTTGAGAATTTGTGTTTGGCCTTTGATATTATTCTCCCGTTATTTTCAAATAGAGACCCAGTTAATGTTATAGTTTCTTCTTTATTCACGCTCAATGTGGGATTTTGTGAAGGCAACGGTAACTTCAGAGAGTTAATTGTTATATTTATGACTCCATTACTTTCCAACTTTGTATTTTGGAACAACTGATAGTCCTCCTCATCTAGATAATCGTCCCAATAGTCACTATCATGTTTCAAATCTGTAATAGAATCCTTGGAGGAATTAACCATTGGATTCGAAATAGACTTGGCAGCGTTGCGAGTCGGGTTCGAAAATTCATCTTTGTTCCATTCCCAATACAACACATGATGTGGACAAGTCAGGTGGCTATAATTGTAATATGTACCGTTGTACTGCATTGTATATCTATCTTTTCTCTCCTGTGATTGATGCAGCTGTCTCAGCTAATTGCGAAAGAAAAACCTGTCTAAATTCGCTTTGTACTTCTCTTAATAGATGAGAAAAAACTAGGGTAATTATTATTATTTTACTTTACCCTATGATCAACAATGTCGTTCAATTTATTCACACTGTAGAATATAATTTATGTAATTGCAGTTCGATTTTGGCTTCAGCTATGTTTGTGCCGAATATTTTTATTTTATTCTTTATAGTTTCGTCTTTTTTTTCAAATACTCAGAAAACCAAAACAAGTCACAAAGCAGTAACTAGAAGTACAGTTGTTAGGTTTTGTATGTTTCATTAAAAGCTAAACAAATATTGTTTTTGATAATACTTGAACAGAAGACAGATCTGTTTTGTTCAAAAACCATAAAATCATCTCTAACCATAAATTATAGTAACGAAGAAACTCCGGGTAAGATATTTGTTGTGTATGGAGGATTTGTAATAAATATGGCATATTTGCAAATAAATAACTAAGTTTATTCGTAGTACTATTGCTTTTTAAAAATAGTAAATTGTCTATAAATGATATCTGAATATTTCGACTATTTTCGTTTTCGTTGTTATTTGCTTTTTACAAGGCAACTGCAATGCTGCCGACAGCACCGATTAACAAGAAAATCACGAAGCTACTCATACTATTGGATTTCAAGGACACCCCCATGATCTGTGAACCGCCCGCACTGTTCTTGTGTTTAGTAGTTGAACTTGTGGTGGTAGAGGGTGTTCCGAATGCGTCTATGGACAGAGATGAGGAGAAGGTCGAGTTTATTTCACCATCCGTGCTAAAGTAAGTGAAATTATCAAATGGGAATGGGAACAACTCGTTTTCTTTCAACTTCAGGTAATCCCATTCAGCGGCATTCTCGGTCTTCCAGTTCCAGAAGATCCAGCCGCTTGTCTTGGCGGAATAAGTGGCCAATTGGGCTTCAATAAATTGTCTTATCTTTGTCTTGTAATCGTCCGACCATTGACTGATATCATATTGCGAAGTACAGGTACCGTTTGGCGGAGAGTCGGAGTGGAATGCGGTAGTCTCGTAGTAAGAACCATCGTACCTGGCGCCAACACCAATACCGTTAACCCAACGGGCACAGTCAGTTAAAGCACCGGACCATTCACCGACAACAGCTGGATGGTATTCCAACTCATCATGAATGGAGTTACCGTAGTTTATAATATTTGTGATTCTGCTGTACTGGTTCTCCTTTAATTGGAAGTCGGTGAACACCTCATAATGGTGGTGGTCAACGAGAATTGAATGGGAGTCGTAAGTAATGTTAGACAGGTTATAGTAGTGGTTGGAGACATTCTTGTAGTCAGGGTTCAAGTGCAAGTTCCAGAAACCGATAGATTGGAAAGCATCGTGAATAACAAATGTCATATTCGCGTTTTGAGGATCTTTATTGCTACGCTGCGCCTGCTTAAACATGTTGAAGGCCTCATAATAGGTCTGTGCGATATTGTTAACACCAATTTTTGGGCCCAGTGGCTCATTGACAATTTCAATGCCGACAACCGAAGTAGTGTTAACGCCGTTATAATTGTTAGTCTTGACGAGTTTGTCAAACAGATCTTGCCAGACTGCGATAGTCAGGGGTTTGGAATTAACGTCAGACAACCAGCCGAGATCACCGTACAAGATTCTTTGACCGGAGTTATCAAACCCATTTTGGGAACCCGGGACGCCATGAAGATCAATCCACACATTCAGCTCATACTTGCTAGCCCAGCCGATAGCCTTCCACAAGTAGTCCAACTGAATCCCGTCACTCACATAAGGGTCGTCATAGGTCAAGTTACCGATGTAGTTAAACTTGCTGGTGTCGTTCCTGTTCTTCTTCCAGGCCCAGTACCCGATGGGAATCCTCACCAGGTTGAAACCGTCCTCTTTGATATTGGCGAAGTCCTCCTCGGTAATCCACGATTCGAAGTGTTTCTGCAGCAAAGTCTTGGCGTTTTCGTAACCGAGGGCCTTGCACAGGGTATATTCGTCAACAATAGTGTTGTTACCGTATGTGCCGTTGCCTGTCTCTGTTTTGTTCAGCGACAGCGTCCCGTTATGGTAAGCGAAAGCAGTTTCGTATACCGACGGCGTAATGTACGGCTCGGTTACTAACCAGCCACCTATTGTAATACCTTTGATTTGAACATGGTTGTCAGTATAGTAAGTCTCAAATCTCTTTTGCAATGCTTGCAATTGGTTAGAACTTAGCGAGTCCTGGATATCACCGAAATCCACGACGTTTTTCGCCAGAACAGTGGAAAACAATAAGCATATCACAAAAGAGAAGACCATCCCTATTTTTACCTTCTTTTGTTTTTTATGATAAAAATAAAATTGTTCTTCTTCAGCAGAAATGAAAAAGTGTTTACCTTTATATTATACAGAGATGATTTACAAATGCAAATGGAAATTGAAACTTCACCCTTTTCACTGCATATAATAACTTTTATTATAAGTACTATATGTGTATTATTTATTTCAATATATACAAATATTTTGTCATTTCATTTCATTCCATTTCTTTCTTTTTTTTTTATTTCTCGAAGAATATAAATGCAATGAATTGCTAAGAAATGTACGCACACGTCAAAGTTAATAATAGCAGATATTCAAAATATAAAAAAAGCAAAAGAAAAAAAAAGTGTAAATCAATTCTTGACAACACGCGAAAAAATAAAAAAAATTTAAAAAAAAAAAGACGCGAAAAAAGAAGAAGAAATAACGCTGTACGTCAAGTCACATGTATGAAATTTATACGAATTGGCACGTGATCATCATTATATACAAAAATGTCACGTGATGTGAAAAGGCGGGTAACCGTTTTTAGTTTTTTCAAATTTTCTTTTAGTTTTAGTTTGTGTGCACACAATAAGGGGATTTCATATAATAAAGTCCTTAGGGATGTATATGTATTGATCGAGATAATATATCTTGAATTATCCAGTCTTTCTTTTCCAAACATAACAAAGGAGGAAGTAGTTGAAGAGAATGGTTGCTTTGAGGAATTTGGTGCTTTTGCCTGCTGTGCTTCCGGCACTTACCGGTGCTAAAAATATAGTGGAAATGATTACATTTAAAGATGAGTACAAGAGATTACATAAACGGCTGGCACCTGAAGAATATAGAGGCGGTATTGAGGACAGAAACGCGTTCAGAAAACGCGATGTAATGGCGCACCCGCCGGTATCTTTGGATGGGTTTTTCGAGATGAGCAGTAGCCAGAGTATAAACACTATCGATGTTCCCAATACGTACCTGGACTCACAGATTTCGGTGCTAAGTGATGTGGATATTTTTGCCTCCTACTCTAGGAATGATGAGAAGGTCTACGATATGTTCAGAGACCCCGAGAGCGATTTGATTGTGATTGCGCCTTCAAACGACGCTTTTGCTAAACTATCGAAGAAGCCATGGCAGTTCCCCACCGATATCGAGGAAATGGAAGAAAGAGGCGCCTCAGTGAGAGATATCGATAATGCTATACATAGTAACATTATTCACTTCGTGAGATCGCATGTGATATCATACCAAAAGGACGTGGAGAATGCCAAGGATGGCAATGTCTTGCTCAAGAGTAACGCTTACAGGATGGAATATCCAAATAAAAGAGGCGGTGACATATTGCTGAGGCGGGATGGCGACTCTTATTGTGTTGCATCTGTTATAGATGGCATTTTCTATCCTGTAGAAAAAGTTCATCTAACGAGAAATGGTGTTATCCTGGTGATACATTCAACATTGTCAAAGCCCGAGGCTTGATTTTATTTTGTTACGATACTTTATCTCATTTTTTGTTTTTCTTTCTCACTTTTTATACTGATATATTCTTCTTATTCGAGGGTGGACCATGTCCACAGGCCTATGAGAAACTGGTTACGTTTCTCTCTACTTTTTTTTTCCTTCTTTATCGGCTATAAACTATTTTTTTTTTTACGTTCTTCAGATAAATACTGTTTAAATTGGTTTTGGAATTAAAAATTAATGAATATATATGATGCTACTTGGATATTTCATATTGCGTTACTAAATAATTAAGCCAATATCACTCTATCGACTTCGTTATGTTCTCTTAGATGAAGATTTACAGTTTTGTACCTATTATAAAAATCGCTGTTTTCAAGTAAGGCCTTGTTGGAATAAGGTCTCAATTTTCTCTCTCTATTTGTTAACCGCCTATGTGTTGTTGGATCAATAGCGCCGATGGCTATATCGGAGTATAATTTATGGTCAATCTGGTTTTCATCTAATAACGGTTCCCTTAAGCCCGTGATTTTACTCACGGCATACCCGATGCTATCACTGATGCTGCTTTCATGGAGAAGCTCCGTTGGTAATGGTGTAAACGTTGTTAGTCTTTTAAAAATTGGATCGAAAATACGTTGATATTTAAAAGCATTACTGGCGTTGTTATATTCTTCTTGAAATGTTACAGGCACTTCAAATTTTCCAGAACTTTGTAGGAAATTAATTATCTCTTCTGTGCTGGCGAATGTTTTGATTAGCTGAAACGCTTTCAATAATCCTATTTTAAATATACCATTGCTATAATCGCAACCGGAAAGACATACCAAATTTCGTATGTCATCAATTGTTAGTTCACCTATACCAAATTTCTCATTGTCGATAGTAGTAGGAAAATTACTGGAGTCTATCTCAAAACAATTTCCAGTGTCTGATAATTTGGTGATCATCCTCTTACACCCAAATACCAAGAGATCAGAATCTTCCGCTATTATTCCATGTATTGCTCCTATTTTTTCCAGGTAAACCATCTGTGGATCAGCTTCAAAAGGAGCAACGATATATTTGATATTGTTTTCGGTACAATATTCCATAATGCATTTAGCCATCTGAGGGTTAATTTCGACTGCCTTCTTAAAATAATCAATTGCAAACTCCCAGTCACCACTCTTACAGTATGCAAGCGCTTTTCTCTTATTCACCATCCTCTGTTCTGATCTTTTAAATTCAGTGGGCCCTTTGACAGGTAGATAATCACCATCAAAGACAAGATAGGGTTTGATCCCGAACCTCTTTAACATAGTTAGCCGTTTTATGAAGTAATTTAAATATTTATCTGTTGGTCTGTCCATCACAAGCTCGTAAGAGCAAGAAACAGATGCCCTATGCAACCACGCATACGCATCAATTCCCAGAGTCATACCGGAATATTTTGCGAGTGTCACAGGGACTTGTATATTCCTAAGCAGAGGTAATAATCCAGGAATACCCATCTTTAATTAGCTATGGAAAATAGCGATTTTTATTCCTACTTGTGACCGTTAGGTGATTGCGAGATGCATAGCATTATATTGGATTTGAATATATATCACTAGGCTGGTGATTCAATTCCTCGCAGGTGAAATAATAATGGGGTGCCTTAGTATAAAATTTCCCCTTTTTAGAGCCAGTAAAAAACAATTAATCAGCATTTATCTTGGCTTCCTATAGTTGTTATTCTGTTTAATATCATCATTTTATTTTGTTTACATTTTCACGCAAAAAGAACGGAGAGAGACCCTTTAGTGGCAGCCGTTAGAGACAGTCAGCACGTAAAAACATCGAGAATTGTAAACAATGGAAGACAACAGAACAAGAAAAAAGTAGAAAATATTCAATTTATGATATGAAGAAGATTATCATTATATATAAATTGGGTGTCTATCTATTAGGGAATTATGTGATAGCAAATGATAATTATTCTTGTTATTGCTCGAAGGGTTAAATGGAGAAAAGGATGGTAACCAACTATTTATTGGTGTTAATAAATTCGTATAATGGTTCTCTGCCAAAAAAGAGATCATCCGAGTCTTAATTTGTACTACTTAACCAGCGGTCTTCAGATTATATATGATATTGTATACTTCTCACACCAACTCATCAATTTCAGCTAACGGATCTTGTAAGTCTTGCAACGATGTCAGATCACTTCTTTCCCTATCCGGGACTTCATATAAGGTTGTGTAGTCGACTTCCTTACTATTTAATAGGGCTTTAGTAGAGTGTGGAGAATATAAAATTCTTTGCCAGAATGGAGCCTTGGGATCGCTCACAAGCCAGAAGTCCTTCCAATTGGTCCGCCAACCATAGTCTGTAGGAATGGACGCCAGTAACGCACGGGTGCCTACTGTAGAACCCTTTTTATGTCTTGCAAACCCGAGGCTGTCCTTGACTATTGCAATGCACTGGTGGAGGCCTGTAACAGCTAATATCAATCCCAGACATGTTTTTGGTCTAGGCAGGTTTCCGGAGAATGTTGTGGAAATTCTATCATTACTGCCATTGGCACTATTTGTACTGATATTGCTATTGTTAATGTTATTGTGGTTGCTTTCTTTGTTTCCATCACCTGTATTACTATTCGCTCTTGAATTGAAACCTTCAGGGACAGTATTGAAGAACTCATTATGCATAGATGTGTCCAATTCAGACCTCCTTCCTTCTCTTATCAATGCGTTTAATTCAGAATTTGTAATCCCTTTGGTAATCTGGAAAAATTGGACACCAATTAGACTGAGAATCCAAATACCTTGTATGCAACACCAAGACATAACCAAAAATGTGAACCTATCGCCAATATATCCTGAGCACAAATCATCATCGCCCAGCAAGAAACAATGGTCTTCCATATCTAGTTTATCAAAATATTTCAAGCAAAGTTCAGTAAAAACGATAATACCTAACTCAATTGCCATAATGAGGTAAATAAATTGTTTGTGATTCTTCAGACCAATATCGTTGTAAACCCATGGACAGTAGTGATCAAACCTTAAAATCAACGCATTATTCAAAAATGAGTACTTACTTCTGAGGGGTTTTTTTTGCCAGGTCTCAAGACAGAAGTTTCGCGTATCAAATCTGCCTTCCTGGAGTAGTTCTAAAATTGTTGACCTAATATTATCCTGATCATGCTCCGCAGAAATGCAACCAGGATCTGAGAATATCATCTTAAATAACAGGATCAAAACGGTAGACAGCAAAGTGAAAAAAGTCAGATTTAGGAAAAATCTCTTTGAGAGCGTATATGGCATCACATTAAAAACCCATACGACTGTTAACCAAAATATTGTTCCAAATAAAATACCAGCAATAATTGGTGACCTTATCAAGGTTACAGTGTGTATCCCCCTTGATTCATAAGAAGGCAGAACAAACTTCTGTATAAATTTATTAACTGCGAGACAGAATATCATAACAATGGGAAGAGCCACTAATACATTTATATGTGCGGCTAGTTGAAATGCGACTCCCAAGACAATTAATGGAATGAAAAACGTTACTAACTGCGCATGGTTACCTTTCTTAAATAGTTTTTTCTTTGGATAGCCGTTCTTATTAAACCCATTTTGTTCCAACGCCTCTTGGAATGAATATGTGGTAGCCATTTCCTGGGAAATAGTGAAACAGTTCTTACCGTCATTAGTTTTTTGAAAGAAATCTGCCCCGTCTTGTATCAGATATTTCAGCACATGCGGCTGCCCCTTCACAGTGCCCCAATGCAACGGTGTGAAGCCTCCTTCATCAGCTACCTTCACACTTGCTCCAAATTTCAGTAACTCTGCAACAGTGAGAGAATCTCCTTGATATGCGGCCCATAGCAATGGAGTTCTCCCCTTCGGATCCACGCAATTGACATCGATAATCCCCTTCGCTACAGCAAAGAATAACACGTATACTACAAGCATTATATTAGAACTATTTACAGCCAGATGTAATAGATTGAACCCTTGGTTATCTTCTTGTGTAGGTGACGCTCCATGTTGCAACAGGAAATCGACAACATAAACAAACCCGTATCTGGCTGCCCAATGCAATGGAGTAGCCTCCAGAGCACCGGCTCTACTATCAATTGGGGCACCTTGGCTTACCAAGAACTCCACAACATTCAGTCGATTGTTAATAGCTGCCCAGTGTAAACCAGTAACCTGCTCCTCGGGATCCGCATCATTCGTAACGTCTATCAGTCCACTATGTACCATTTCCTTGACAGCTTCTAGATCTCCCCGTTGGCAAACATTGTGATATTTTGAAAGGATGGGGTCCCCACTAATTTCTTGTTCTGCTGAATGGTTTTCATCATCTGGAAGATTGGACACAATGGGTTTCAGAGAAGATTGCGTGCTAACCTCGGACGCAGTATCTTCGGCAACATTTATTGAATTTTCACTCATTCGCAACTTCAATTCCTTTTATTAGTATATCTATCTTGCAAAGAGGACCGTTTTACAGACCATGTATACTAAATTGTGAAATTGAAACTTAACGTGAATATGGCCTGTTTTTATTTTTTATTTTTTATTTTCATATTTTTTCATAATTCGGCTAGGAACGGTTTTTGGCCTTAATCACCGATGAGCAAGTAGAATATTAAGGGAAGCAACTGCTTACATTGGATGCCACTCTATGTTATACTTATTTGTGGCCTGGTGACAAGGATAATTTCCCTCTCAATAAGAAGTTAAAATTAAAAAAAGAACAACAGCAACAGCAACAACAACTAACATTAGAAATGACGGTTACTAGCAAGAAGTCCGACTGCAACTCCAAATCCTGGCAATTGCCCTTTGCAGATGCACCCACTATCATCCAAGCGCACCAAAAGGATGAACAAATACAGACCATGTTGTCAATCAAGGTAACTGAGTTACTACGAGGTCTGAAAGGGCAGCTTTTTGTAAACAGTTTCCCTAAGGAAGTGTCTATTCTTGTAAAACTATTGTATTTGGGGCTAACGACACTTACGTCTAGGAGAACGTTGGGCGAGGAGTATGTTGATTTGGTGTATGTTAGTCGTAAAGGTGACGACCTTGTGAGGACGCTACGTAGAGGGCTATTTGTTATCGCTTACGCTGTGGGACCGTACGCACTTCCTAAAATCTACAAAAAATACTATTCTAATGAAGAAAACAACGATTCTGACGAATCAAAGGAAGATATGTCAGTTACTGATGTTCTCAACACTATGTTGGATTTACATCTGGTTTTGTTTTACTTCACAGGAAGTTATTATGATGTGTTTAAAAGGGTATTTGGGTTGCGATATGCGCTTGGCCACAGATTATCAGATGAGGAGAAGGTCTACAAGGAAAAGAGTAGCAGAAGTTATAAAATTCTTGGATATATCTTGTTGTTGCAGTATATCCCAAAATTAAAGCCAATACTAAAGAAAGTAACGTCCAAACTTTATGGCAATACATATAAAAATCACTCTGAGAAGACCGTTAGAAAAGATTCCCTGGAAGACTTGGGGGAGAAGGACTACTCCCATCTTACTGACATACCAGATGGTAAGAAAATCGAACACATCAATTTGAATGATGAAACGACTCTTCGATATATACCAAAGGATTCTCGTGGGTGTATTCTGTGTTTGTCTAATATGACTGATCCCAGCTGTTCACCATGTGGTCATGTATTCTGTTGGGAATGCATTACCGATTGGACTAAAGAAAACCCGGAATGTCCTTTGTGTAGACAAAAATGCTATCCACAACAGGTGCTAGCACTGAGATGCTGATGTATTAGTAATATAATTACAGTATTTCTATTATAAGGTCTATATTTATCTAATTACATTCAATGCATTCAAGAAAATTTATCATTTATGTATACTGTCTCTATTAAGATAATGAATTAAACGCCGTATGTGTTTTGTAATCAGTACTTTAGTATACGCCCATTCATTTTAAATATTCGTGAATTAAACACCGATGTGAAATAACAGTTGCTTTTGTTTGCCCTTCTTTTTAGATTTATTGTTTAAACTCAAGTTCTTCAATAGTTCTTCTTCTTCACTAGTTGATTCTGGTGGCGCCCTCTTAGAACCCCAATTCTTAGGGTCCGGAATGACAGTCTCATGAACAGGGGGGATATATACCTTTGGTTTGGGAGTGGGTAGAGAAGGAAGTTTCAAATCAGCTAAAGTGTCTTTTGGCTGAGGACTGGATGAGGTACTACCCCATGTTGGAGTAGCACTTCTGCTCTGACGACCAGTTGCGAATTCTACTCTGTTGGCCGAAGTCGGTTTAGCACTAACTCTATTTGGCACTTGCTTGATTGTTCCAGCATTTGACGACCTAGTTGGGACCCTCAGAGACTTATAACTAGGAACATTATTGGGGTTCTTAAAGGGGTCAAATGATGCAGGAACCTTTCCTAAAGAAGGTAAATCATTAAGACTGTTGACAGAACTATATGACTTAGATTTACTCGACGAAGCACCCCAGGCACCACCTGGAGCTGTCTTGATATGATCATCCATCAATGAGGGTAATACATTTTTTCTTTGCTGTGTTCGTTCATGACTTTCATATATCTCGTTTAAATCCTTATATTTCTTTGAATTTTTGGGGTATGTTGCTGATAGATTGTGTATCAATAAATAAATATCAGCATGAGTATCAGTGAATAGTTTCTGGTATTCTTGTAGAAGCTGATTTGTGGTAATAATAGAACTATCAAAATTTTCATTTAGACGTTCGAATTTTTGAAAACCCTCTTGGGAATTATTTAAGTAATGTTTTGCTCTTTCATTCATCCTTAATCTGTTAACCTCTGGGTTGTTTTCATCTTCAATATTGGAATGTCCTACAGAACCCACATCATAATTGTAGGAATCTCTTTCACGAACAACTTGTGATGGAGCCGAAATGAAGGTAGATAGTTCAGATTGGAAAAACTTTGGTTTACCTCTTAATATGTCACCATGTTCTTTCAAGATATGAGCCTGCAGTTCCATGTCATCTTTAAAAACAACGAATTTATCATCTAAACATTTTTGAACAGTGCATACGTAATGTGATGTTCTGAAATGATCAAATAATTGATCATAATTCTTGAAGTATTGCGGTTGGTTTGGATCTATTCTATCGCAAATGTGACATCTTTCGTGATCATTTCTCATATGTATATATAACTCATCATCAGAATAAAATCTCTTTCCAGTACAAAATGCACACATTGGGTGACCCTTGAAACCTTCATCATCACCCCTAGAATGGTGGTTTCTCAGCTGGTTGGGGGTATATATTGCCATTTCACAAGGGAAGGAATGACCATGATTTGCGCAAATCAAACATATCATGCGGTTATGTACAGATTTCAAATGCTCATTATATTTTTTGAACCCAGGAAACTCTGGAGCTTCATTTTTTGGACAGATTGGACAACTATATTTCAACAGACCCAGCGTTGCATCTTTAACTGCTTCTGAAGTAAAATCGATACTGTATTTGTCGTCAGAACTACTGTATCTTGTTATATCGGAATAAGTTGCATCAATTTTTTCAGTAAACACCAATCTTTCATTTTCTGTTCTACAAATTAGACACGACTTTTTGTTATAAAGAGCTCTCTGCCTGAAAGAGCACATATAACAGGTCTTATGGTTACATGGAGATAACGCAACAAATTCTAGTTTCCTAGCACAAATTAAGCATAACTCGTCGTCCTTTTCTGCATCATGGGAATCAAATTCCTCAACTTGCTTTTCAATACTACTTTTCTTTCCCTTCTTCACGTCCTTTTGTATAAATTCTGGATTTCCGGCAACCTTTTTACGATTAGATCTATCATTGCTGTTGGTATTTTTGTTAGCGTTATTGTTATTGTTACCAGATTGAGTTCGACGGAAATTTCTATTCTTTGGCTTGGTCTGCAACGATTCCGTACTCATTTTGTCAGTGATCTTAGCACGCTAAGGATTCCGTAATTCACTTGGAAACTTATCTGCGGTTTTAGAGTTGAAATAATTTATATTATCAAGCTGGTTTTAATTCCAAAGATTCAATGAGAAGGTCATAGGAAGACAAAATAGTATAATGTCTTCGTTACTAACGAATCCTTGGTGATCGATGATTTTGATTTTTTTTTTAATTTTGCAAAATAGCGAACATTAGTTGCGGCCTTCGTTGAGCGTTAGTCAGCATGTGATGAATAAAAGTATAATATAAAATCGGATTGAAGGTATTCCATGCTATTCTATATGAGTATGTATATGTTAACTATATCTTAAAATCCCACAAATTAACTCTTCCATCGTCGCCTGCCGTTAGGATCATTTCTTTGCCGTCAACTGTAGACCATTTGACGGTATTGATTTCAAATACACCGTGACTGGTCTGATGAGTGGCTGCGATTTCCCAACTGGTGTCATTATTTTCGTTCAATGTTTCTTTGTATACTGCTAAAACACCATCTGCACCTACGCTGGCGATGTACCCATTGGTGCCCCAAGAAACCCCATAAATTTGCCTCTTATGTACTGGAGGGAGTACAGCTTCACATACCCATTCCTGCTGTTCGTCTTCATCGTCACCGATGTATTTCCAAACACGCACTGTAGAATCATCACTACCACTACATATTCTGATAGGTTGTTCTTCCTTTGAGAAATCAGAACACCACACAGTACCTTCGTGACCTGTCAAGACAGCGGCGCACTCCCAATCATCGTCGAAATCCTTCCAAATTCTAACTGTATCATCATAAGAACTTGATGCAAGAAGGCTTACCTTAGTATGCCAGACCACATGCTTGACGTCCTGAGAGTGCTCTTGTAACACACTCACACATTCATACTCTTCACCTGACTCGTCGGTCTCCCAAATCCAAACGCTCTTATCTCTTGAACAAGTCGCGAGGAGATATCCATCGTGAGACCATGATACCCCCTTAACTTCATGTTCGTGGCCTTCAATAATCGCTAAAAGATCCATCTCTAGTGTCGACGGCTCATCAATATCTGTATCGGCTTGCGCCCAGATGGAAATTGTGGAATCGAAAGAGCCTGCAGCAAGCAGGTTAGAATGTGGACGCCATGCTACAGACCTCACAGCCTTCTTATGGACAGTATCATCTAATACATCAAGCAAATTCTCTTTACCATTACGCAGTTGTACCACTTTAATAGCTCTATCAGTAGACCCAGTCGCCAATAGCCCTCTCTTCGGCTCAAAATCTATCGACCAGATTTTATCGTTATGCAGTTTCAGTGACTTGACCAGTATTAACGACATCCAGGTTGTGCTCTTCTTGAGGTGTTTCCTAGAGTTCTGTTAGAACATGCTTTATGTTTTTTTGTTGTTGTAATTTTTTTTAAATATTCATGAAAATAGGATTTATGCACCTTCTTCGCTTACTAATAACTTTTACAAGTAGCTTGAAAGATAGTACTTAAAGATATATAAAGCAGAATAAATCTGTAACGGTCGTGATTCAGTTCAAATAGCCCAAGTGTACAGAGTCTTCCTTCCAATTTCTAGCAGTGACGGAATAGTTAGTGTAAGATTGGTGGCGGTTAGATACCATCCTGATTTCATTAACTAATAAGGAAAGAGTGCTTTGATATTCCTTTAAGGCCCTCATATACATATCAGGTATCGCAAAGAAAGAAATTAAAGAAAACATAAGAAGACTTCAAGAGAGTTGAAAAAGTAAAAAAAATTTACTAAATTTTTTTTAGAAGATATAAACAAGTACAGGACATTTTGGATGGAAACCAGGTCAAATGTTGAAGGGCAGGATAACTTGTGTGAGACGGTACGTCTCCAGCTCGAAATCTACTGTGATAAATACAGACTATAAGCTTGGGACTACTGATCTACCCCATGATGCAGTTGTATTCAGCATGGTCCAGCCCACTGGTAAATTCCACCTCGGCAATTACCTTGGTGCGACTAGGGTGTGGAGAGACCTGTGTGAATTGAAGCAAGCAGAGCAGAAGTTGATATTTGGAGTAGCTGATCTTCATGCAATCACTGTCCCCAAACCCAATGCGAAGGAATTCAAACAACTGAGACACGAGGCTGTTGCGAGCATATTGGCCGTTGGAGTTGACCCCGAGAGGGCCTCGCTAATGTACCAGTCAACACTACCGGCGCACACGGAACTGCATTGGATACTCAGCACTCTCGCTCCCATGGGTTACTTGAACAGGATGACGCAGTGGAAGTCGAAGTCGAACATCCACGAGGGCCGCGACGCCACGGAGAAAGAGTTGGGCGCTGTTAAGTTGGGCCTGTTCTCGTACCCAGTGCTACAGGCAGCCGATATCCTGATCTACCGCGCTACGCATGTGCCTGTCGGCGACGACCAGTCGCAGCACTTGGAACTAACGCGTACGCTGGCAGAGAGCTTCAACAAGCTGTACAAGACCGACTACTTCCCGCTGCCGAACACGCTGCTGGCCCCTACAAAGAAGATCCTGTCTCTGGTCTCCCCGGAACAGAAGAAGATGTCAAAGAGCGACCCGAACCAAGACGGCGTCGTCTACGTCAACGACACGCCGGACGAAATTGCACGCAAGATCAAGAAGGCGCGGACAGACTCCACCACAGACAGGTTCAACTACGACCCGGAGACCCGCCCCGGTGTATCGAACCTGATCAATATCGTGAGCGGTATTCTCCAGCAGTCGCCGCAAGAGGTCGAGCAGCACGTAAGCCAGTACAATAACTACCGGGACTTCAAACGCTACGTTACAGAGGTGATAGTAGAAGAACTGCGCACACCACGGGAAAGGTTCCAGCAGTACATGGCTGACCCAGCGTACCTGGAATCTGTGGTCGCTACAGGGACAGCACAGGCTCAGGAGATCACATACAAGACAATCAACGAGGTGAAGCGTATAATGGGTCTGTAAAAGAAAAAGAAAAGAAAAGAAAAGAAAAGACAATAGATTTCCCTTTTTGTAAATAGAGTTTTTTGTAATTTAACTGTAATTTAATAAATTATTGGTAAATTTCCCGATCGGGATACGGATGTCCCGATCAGGAATTAAGAATATATGTAAGGCAATTGATTGTTAGAAGCGGCTGCACGCGATGAGATTCCTTGAAATGGAAATAGAGTTTCAGCGAAGAAACGCCCGTACCGGATCTGAAAACCTTAATTTCTATCAAAAATTTTTTATTTGCACCCGGTTTTGTGCGGAGTTTTTGTGGGTTTTGCGGGGGGCAGAGGCCCGGAGGTAAGTGCACATTCACAAATTAGTGAACAAAAACCCACTAAGACATGGGATGTGCACCCATGTTTCTGTTGATTGCTCAAGCATTTCGATATATTCATATATCTAACGGCAAGAGCTATAGAACTAGAAGATTCTTTCTATATTATTTATTCTTTTTGGGAGCGGAGAAAGCTTGGAGGTTAGAAGCAGAGTAAGCTATAAATGAGGGAGGCGCTTTTGACAGTAGAAGGCATGACATGCAGTTCATGCGTGAACTCGGTCACTGAACAGGTACGACGGGTTGGTGTCGAGGAGTGTTCTGTTTCGCTGGTGACAAGCGAGTGTAAAGTTGTGTATGACGGTGTGCGTGTGGACGCTATCAAGGAGGCTATTGAGGACTGTGGGTTTGACTGCACGGTGATCAGTGATCGCGCCATAACGGATGCTGCTGCGTCGGCACTGCATCTGCGTCGGGGTTTAATAGGGATTCAGGGCATGACGTGCAGTTCCTGTGCCTCGACGGTTACTGAACAGGTGGATAAACTGGACGGCGTGGTTGTTGTTGAGGTCTCATTGCTCACGGAGGAGTGCACTGTAGAATATGACCCAGAAACAGTCTCTATAGAAAGGATAGAAGAGACTATCCGCGATTGCGGATTCGATGCCACGATCTTCCACGATGAGCCGTGCGCTGTGGAACATGACAATAAGACGGCCACACTGAATATACTGAGAGCTCGCGATGGGATAGATGTGGAGTCGCAATTAAGTGGGTTTATGGGAACGGAAGGTATCACAGATTATGAGTACAGCAGCACTAATGGTCTTGTTATCCAGTATAACCCTTCGATGATTGGCATAAGGAAAATTATATTTGGTTTAGAAGCCGTGGGTATATACACTTCAGTGCAGGTATCTTATGATCGTAATACACAGCTGAGTCTGCTGACGAAAGCCGCTGAGATAAGTTCTTGGAAGTCGTCATGTATGAAATCCTGCATCATTGCATCTATGACGATGTTTCTGTATATGGGTATTCCAATGCTTTTCCCATCAATTGTTAGGGATAAAAAGTTCCCATACAGAGAGGTTGGCGGTGTTCACGGTCTATTTTTCAGGGACATCCTTGGCTTTCTTCTTGCCAGCTATGTTCAGTTTGCTATTGGAGGTACATTTTACAAGGCGGCGTGGTCATCCTTTAAACATCGAGCAGGTACCATGGACACATTAGTAAGTTTCTCCACCACTTGTGCTTATCTTTTCTCTATATACTCCATTATTGAGTCAATAATCCACCCTCCAGTAAACGGTAGACTACCAAAAGTTATCTTCGATACTTCCGTTATGATTATTGCATATATATCTATCGGCAAGTATCTCGAGAACAAGGCCAAATCAAAAACATCCACAGCGCTATCAAAACTTGTCGCATTGACCCCATCATCATGTACAATAATAAAAAACAAAGACGACTTTTCACAAACTGAAGATGTCGGGATTGAGTTGTTAGAAGTTGGTGATATAGTGATGATTAAACCTGGCTCTAAAATCCCAAGCGATGGCGTGGTCATAAAAGGTAGTTCAGAAGTTGATGAGTCTTTAATGACCGGCGAAACTATACTAGTCTCAAAAGGTGTGGGCTCCTCGGTTATTGGAGGCACTATCAATGGTTCCGGCCTATTGTACTTTAAAGTATCTTCAGTCGGAGAGGATACTAAGTTGGCTAACATTATTAGGGTAATGAAAGAGGCCCAATTAAAGAAAGCGTTGATACAAAGATATACAGACTATGTTGCATCCATTTTTGTTCCAAGTGTACTAGCTTTAGCCTTAATGACCTTTATCGTATGGAGTATCTTAACCAAAAGTGATTCAATTATGTCTAAGCTCACTATATTTGGTGAAACTAGGCAGAGTAGGTTTTACATGTGCTTACAAATTGCCACATCCGTCATCATTGTGGCATGTCCATGTGCATTAGGGCTGGCTACACCCACTGCTATCATGGTTGGTACAGGAGTTGCAAGTGAGAATGGAGTTTTGATCAAAGGTGGTGATGTCCTTGAAAAGTTTAACGAAGTTGATACATTTGTCTTTGACAAAACTGGTACCTTGACCACTGGTAATATGAATGTGCAACAGTTTATTGGTGATACTAAAGTTACCAACGACGCGATGCTACTCCAGATTATTGGGAAAGTTGAATCATTAAGTGATCACCCTGTAGCTAAAGCGATTACAAACTACTGTGCGTTTCAAACAAGAAATGAAATAACTAACGCTGACATGGAAATTCTTAATGAAGAACTAATCACCGCTAAAGGTATCAAATGTTTATGTAGAATTCAAGAGAGAAGGATGGAACTAGTTATTGGTAACAAGTCATTAATGGCTACGGACTCCCTAGAGAGATTCTGGGAACGTTTTGGAAGAGCAGGACCATGTACAGTTACCTATGTTTCTGTAGATGGCGATGTCTGTGGCCGGTTTGAAATTCATGATGAAGTCAAGAAAGACGCTAAACAGGTGCTAAACTACTTACGGTCCAAAAATTATGAGATATTTATGGTCACAGGAGACACTCAGAAGTCTGCAATGAAAGTTGCTGAAATGTTTAATATCGATATCAACAATGTATACAGTGAGGTCACACCTAGTGGGAAATGTGACGCTGTCGACCTTATAAGGAATCAAAAACAGCGTACTATCGCTTTTGTTGGCGACGGTATCAACGATTCACCAGCATTAGTAACGAGTGATCTTGGTATTGCGATATCTACAGGTACAGAGGTTGCAATTGAAGCCGCTGGTATCGTTATCCTAGGTGAGTCAAATTCTTCTGAACCGTCGCTAGCAGGTATCGTAAATGCCTTAGACATATCCTTAAAGACGTTCAGGAAGGTCAAGTTAAACCTTTTCTGGGCACTTTGTTATAACATATTCATGTTGCCGATCGCGATGGGTACACTAGTTCCATGGGGGATAACTTTACACCCAATGGTTGCTGGACTAGCCATGGCGTTCAGCTCTGTTAGCGTGGTGTTGAATTCGTTGATGTTGAAAAGGTGGAAATCGCCAGAGCTTGAGGAACTTTATTTCAAAAAAGGTTACAAATCGTACGCCAAGGATGCCGCTGAGCAATTGTCGCGTTTGCTTGGCCCAGTGAAGGACGAATTTTCTCCAGATTTGGAGATGCAACTAAATTCTTCAAACTCCGAGTTATAGAACCGCAGTCATAAAATAAACTTATATAAATACATTACTTTGTAAAAATATATTCAAAAGACACTTTTACTTTCTTTCCTATTTTTGTGACTCTAAGTATATAACATTTATTTTTGTGTCACAATCTAACTGGGGGAAGGGGGGTCATTATGTTTTTAAAGCAATATTGATTTTTAATTCTATTTACGAATCGTTTTTCTACTCTTTAGTTTGTGCAAATAGAAAAAGGACCTTGACCATGGCTGACACTAACTATTTACAGAAATACCTTGTGTTTGCTGACATCAAGCAGCTGAACCATGAGGTGGAGGAGAACAAGCATTTCGTGCGCTTACTGAGCGCGTTCCCGACGGTGGACAAAAACATCACGAGGTCGATCCTGCTGGCGTCTCGAGGAGACCTTGCGCCGGCGTTCAACGCGCTTCTGAGCCTCACCAGCGAGGACATCCAGCTGGGGTTGCCGATGAGGCGGTACGAGTATCTGCCGGACAGAGGGCTGAAGGAGCACGCGATAAAGATGGGACAAGAGGGGGTACTGGACCAGATGATCAGTGAGAATGGCAAGGATCCGGCTAAGAACGAAGAGTGTACTAGCGGCGGCGGCGGCGGCGGCGGCGACGAGCCCGTGGCTGCTGCAGTAGCTGCTGCGAAGGGTTCTGGGCCGGCCAAGTCCAAGTCTAGTAAAGAGAGCAAAGGAAGCAAGAACCAGAAACCGAAGTCCGATATAAGTGAGAAGCTATGGCAGCGTGTGCAATCTGGGAAGCAGAGATCGGAGACGAAGGCTCAGGAGTCATGCGAGAGCGATACGAAAGCAGAGGCTGGAAAGGCAGAGGCTGGAAAGGCAGAGGCTGGAAAGGCAGAAGCTGTAACAAAGGCTGAGGTCACAACAACTGAGGCTGTAACAAAGGCTGAGGATCCAACCGAGCAACCGCAGGGCAGTAATCCGTACGACGCATTGGCTACAGATGAAAATGAAGATGATCATAGTAATAAGAGTATAGCAGTGAAGACGTAACCTCAAAAGAAAAAAAAATAATGAATTTTTTATAAAACTTGGTATATAAAAAAGTGTATACAAATAGATCAAGGTGTTTTGCCGGGAACAAGGTGAAGGGGATGATGATGCGACACGTATTTCTGAGCGTGTTCCAGCTGTGCTGCACTGGTTTGATCTTGCTGCTGGTGGCCCCGGTTATCCTGCTGGACGCGGTGGACATATCGCTGTACGTTGCGCGGCTCATAGATTACTGTATAGGATTTTATAGCGAGCATTCATATAGTAAGAAGATATGATATTAGAAGGGTAAAAAATTACAGACATGCGGGGGGGAGGGGGGTTATTATATTATATTATATATATTAATCGGTCAAAACGACGTACAGGGCGTACAGCATACCCGGGAACCAGGCACAGATGGTCAACACGATCGACAGTATAGTTTCTGTACCCCAGCCTCTGGCGGAGAAAACGGCCAGCGGTGGCAGGAATATAGCCAGGACAATGTTAACGATTTTGGAGGAGTCCATGTTGATTTGTTTGTGTTTGCTTTCAAGTTTACAGTGGTAGAGTGTCTTTATTTTTTTTTTTCCTGTTCATGTTCTGCTGGCCCCCGTCCCTTTTATATATCGAAAACAAGTAAATCCCTCTTTTACCGAATCCAGTTGTTGGGTTTCATCTCCATGAAAAGGACAGAGATAAGCACAGAAACCCTCGTGCAACTTTTTTGTTTTTCTTATCCCTCGGAGGGATGCCCCTTCTTTTTCCGGTTGTCGGTGGTGATGGCGACGGGACAGGTTTAGCACTTGCAGAGGTAGTGCCAATACTATTCTCTAATGTATAGTTGACATGTTCTTTACAATAGATATACATATATCTACCAAGTGTACATCCCTCTCCCTCCCCCCCCCATACACCCGGAAGAAAGAGTCCTCGTCTTCAACGACGGGCCCAGACCCCCCAGACGCCCGCCTCCACCAGCAAGTACCGTGCACCGTGACAGGTAGTATCATACCACACATCGCACCTCACGGATAACCACACGGTCATGCTACACGGGTTTGTTTTGTCTTTGTTTTGTGTGTCTCCCCCTTCAACTCCTCTCCACTCCGCCCCGTTTGCTTTTTTTGGCGTTTCGTCTTTGTTTGTTGTTGTTTCCTAAAACAGCAGTGCCCCCCACCAAACGCAAACGCAAACGCGAAAAAATGTAGTGTCATGCCACCCCCCAACTTCCACGCCGTTCCTCTCACCAACGGCGAAGAAAAACAGAACAAAAAAACTTCGCCGCAAGAAAATTTTTTCGTTTCTGTGTCGAGCCATCTCCCTTCTCGCTGCCATCTGGATTCTCCCACTCGCTGTGGACGAGTCGCTTCTCTCTCTCTCTCTCTCTTACTGGTAAACAAAGCCTCCGTTTGCGCATTGCCCAGGGCTCAGAGGATCGAGTTTTCTGACAATGCAGATTCTATATAAGACTGAAACTTTAAAAAGTATATTAATAATGCAGTTTCCTAACTTAAGAATACAGCAGACCCTCTCCATCAAAACTTCACACTCGCTTTTTTTAAAAAATAATAATGCAATTCAAGAAGGTTTCTCTAGCTGCAGTGGCTGCCGTCGCTATCGCCGACGACGCCACCACCACCAAGTTCACCACCACCAAGACCTTCACTCCCGGCGACAACTTCTCGACCTTCGCGCCAAACGCGACCTTCGAGGGCGCTGCCGTCAACTTCACCTCCACCTTCGGCATCGCCGTCCAGAGCATCGACAAGAAGTCCGTGTACTCCAAGTCGCTGGTCTCCACCGCCTCCACCTCCACCCTCACCCCATCCTCCTCCTCCTCCTTGCCATCGGCCACAACCTCCCCAAACATCACCATCGTCAACACCTCCTGCAAGAACGACGGCACTTTGGTCATGGACTTGGAGAACGGGATCCTGAGAGACGGCAAGCGCAGGATCGGGTCCATCGTTGCCAACAGACAGTTCCAGTTCGACGGTCCTCCACCTCAGGCAGGCGCCATCTACGCCGCTGGCTGGTCCGTTACTCCCGAGGGTAACTTGGCGCTCGGCGACAGCGACGTCTTCTACCAGTGCGCCTCCGGTAACTTCTACAACTTGTACGACGAGTACATCGCCGAGCAGTGCCACCCAATCCACTTGGAAGTCTTGTCTTTGGTCGACTGTCCAGCTGCCCAGTAAAGAACTTTATATAGTTTGATTTTTTTTAAAGATAATTATACTTTATATACAAATACAATATACGATACCCAATTCCCATCCATCATCCCCCACCCCATCCCCCATCCCTTTTTTTTTTTATATTTAGTTAGAATAATAAATAATGCTATGATTTCTTGATATTTTATTAGTGCATGTTGTGTTTTTTATATTTTGTATAAATAAACTATAAAAAAAAAGATAATGAGTAAATGTAAATTTTGGAAAATTAAAAGACAAGTAGTTTTACTCTACTTTCTTTTGAAGAACTAAAAGGGTTTTTAACATAATAATTTTTGTTTTGCCTTTGAGCAGTATATACCGCTTCCGAATTTGAAAATATGTTTCTGGGGGGGATGAGCTATTGCTTCGTTTCTGCTCCCACCAGTATTAATTTGAATATCGTATCACGTGTCTTTTCATAAAGAAAAAAAAAAGAGAAAAGGGAATATGTATAAAATCTATTCTGTTTTGACAATTTCTTTCTTTAACATTGGACCAGGTCAATGGCGGCCAAGTGGACTTGGTGACATTGAGCACCAATGGATTGGTCGTACAAGTTGTAGAAGTCACCGGATAGACATTGGTAGAAGACATCGTTGTCACCAATAGCCAAGTTACCTTGTGGGGTCAAAGACCAGCCAGCAGCGTAGATGGCACCAGCTTGTGGTGGTGGACCGTCAAATTGGAATTGTCTGTTGGCAACGATGGAACCGACTCTACCCTTACCATCGGTCAAGATACCGCCCTTCAAGTTCATCTCTAGAGTACCGTCAACCTTACAGGAGACAGCGCCGACTGGGTCGTTGCTCTTACCTTGTTGGACTTGACCGTCAGCAACTTGAGCAGCAGCGGTACCAGTAGCTTGGACTTGACCGTCACCGATTTGAGAAGCGGCAGCAGCAGTCTTTGTTGTGGCTTGGATTTGACCGTCACCGATTTGAGAAACGGCAGCAGCTTGAGTCTTGGTAGCAGCTTGAATTTGGCCGTCACCGATTTGAGAGACAGCAGCAGCAGCAGTCTTGGTAGCAGCCTGGATCTGACCGTCACCAATTTGAGAGACAGCAGCGGCAGCGGTCTTGGTAGCAGCTTGGATTTGGCCGTCACCGATTTGAGAAACGGCAGCAGCTTGAGTCTTGGTAGCAGCCTGGATTTGGCCGTCACCGATTTGAGAGACAGCAGCAGCAGCGGTCTTGGTAGCAGCTTGGATCTGACCGTCACCGATTTGGGAGACTGGAGCAGCAGCGGTCTTGGTGGTGGCCTGGATTTGGCCGTCACCGATCTGAGAAACTGGAGCGGCAGCGGTCTTGGTGTTAGCCTGGACTTGGCCGTCGCCGATCTGGGAGACATCTCTCTTAGCGACAGAGGTAGCGATTGGCTGGACAGCGATACCGAAAGTGGAGGCGTAGTCGGTGACACCGCCCTTGTAGGTAGCGGATGGGGTCAAAGTAGACCATGGCTCATGTGGAGCGTAGGCGGCCAAAGTTGTAGAGGCCAGTAGAGCTGTAGCGAGGGACTTTTTGTATTGCATTTGATATACTTGTGTTAGTTATTTATCTTGTTTTTTTTTTTTCTATTTCAATTCCACAACTGAGAAACATTTAATTCGATCTGGGGAGGGATGCCATGCTTTATATAGTTGGAGAAATTTAAGAAAATAAAAATTTTTCAATATACGCGCCCCCCCCAGGTGAAATCAATAACTATTCCTAATTAAGAAGTCAAATTGAGATTTTCCCACAGCCATTTTTATTTTTTTGCTTGAATAGAAATCTCACAGAAACAGACGTACCAGATGCTACTAAAAATAGTAGGCTTAGTTTTAATTTTAGCAGGGTTTTTTTCCCACATCCGGTAAAAATTGCACACAGAAAACCGCGGAGAGACGCAGGAACTGCTCCCCCTTCCTTCCCTTGGCTGCTTTGTCCCCCCTCGGCCCCCCGCCCTTGCTTCTGCAACATTCTCTTTTTATTCGACGTTTTTCCCAAAAGGGAAATGTAAGTAGTTGCTCCCCCCGAATGTCCTCTTTTTTTAACCTTTTTTTTCGGTGTGTGCTGCAGGTGTTTCTGCGTGTCACGCCCCGTTCTTGTTTCCTTCCGCCCCTCCCCCCACGGGTCTCTTAGCCACGGCAATATTATGTTGTACAAATGAAAATGTCTTGGTCCCCCCCCCCTAGAAAAATGGCGGGACAAAACAAGGACAAAAAATCGGGCTGCGTCAATTTCTTCTAAATCTGGGAGCATTAAAAATATATTAATAATAATTCCCGCACAGTTTGTACAGGGGTTCCTTAGTAAGCAAAGTTCATGTTGCACACCCTCCCCCCTTGATAACTCATTTTTTCTTTTACCGAATTGGGTAAAAGATCTTTGGAGAAAAGATCTCTTTGTCCCTGTCAAGGCAATAAAGAAAAATTGATAAACCTTTCCCCCATTGTTGCTTTTCACCCCGCTACTATATTTAGAAGACATTTTTTTTTAATTTTTGGTGGCAAGAAAGTGGTCGGTAACCTTCTCCACAAGTTCAGCCGATTTTGTATTCCGATATGGTGTAACGGCTATCACATCACGCTTTCACCGTGGGGACCGGGGTTCGACTCCCCGTATCGGAGTCTACTTTTTTATTTATTTCTTTTTTTTTCTTTCAAGATCTCGGCGGCTAATATAGATCTGCCATTTTTTTTTCTTCTTATTCCTGGACCGCCACCCTCGTCAAGGTATAAATAGCGGTGTGTCCTCCCCATAAGGTTTCTTCTCCCTTTTAATTCTATTTTATTTGGGACTAAAACTTCACGTGATGGCCTTTTTTTTTTTTTGAAATAAACTGTTGGGTTGACAAAAAAAAATAAACACGAAAAAAATGATCAGATACCATCGAGGTCAATATATAAATGGGTATTCATAATACTGCCAGCTTTTTATTTTATTGCGAAAAACTGTAACAATATGCGGCACAATACAAGGGTAACGCTCATTGTGGTGGGTGTGCTCTTCCACCTGCTGTACCTGTGGTCTATCTTCGATATCTACTTCATTTCACCATTAGTGCATGGTATGCAGCAGTACAAAAGCACAAATAACCCGCCGGCCAAGAGGCTATTCCTGGTCGTGGGCGATGGTCTTCGCGCAGACACCACCTTCGACAAAATTACCCATCCGGTCACCAAGAAGACCGGCCATCTAGCGCCGTTTATCAGATCATTGGTGCTCGAAAACGCCACCTTCGGTATCTCCCACACCAGAATGCCCACCGAGTCTAGACCGGGACATGTTGCTATGATTGCCGGGTTCTATGAAGACGTCAGCGCAGTCACCAAAGGCTGGAAAGAGAACCCCGTCGATTTTGACAGTTTCTTCAACCAAACCGCACATACCTACTCCTTCGGATCTCCAGATATACTGCCCATGTTCAAAGACGGTGCATCCGATCCGAACAAAGTTGACGCTTGGATGTACGGTCACGAATACGAGGACTTCACACAATCATCAATTGAGTTAGACGCCTACGTTTTCAGGCACCTGGACCAGCTTTTCAAGAACTCAACCACGAACTCCACACTGGATAAAGAGATCAGACAAGAAGGGAACGCGTTCTTCCTGCACCTTTTAGGCTGCGACACGGCAGGTCACTCTTACAGACCGTATTCTGCCGAGTACTATGACAACGTGATCTACATTGACGACCAAGTTAGACAGTTGGTCGATAAAGTAGAGGAGTTTTTTGGAGACAAGGACACCGCTTTCATCTTCACTGCCGATCACGGTATGAGCGCGTTTGGATCTCACGGTGATGGCCATCCAAACAACACCAGGACTCCACTCGTGGCCTGGGGTGCCGGGCTGAATAAACCTGTCGTCTTGGATGAACCGGTCTTCGATAACTACACTGAAAATTGGAATATAGGACATATCCAGAGGAACGATGTCAAACAAGCTGACATCACAGCTCTGATGTCATACTTAATTGGTGCAAATTATCCAGCTAACTCTGTTGGAGAGTTACCATTGGCATATATCAACGGATCCGAAGGTCAAAAATTAGAGGCTCTGGTAAGTAACGCAAAGAGTATTCTAGAGCAATATCTAGTGAAAGAAAATGAGGTCATCAGCTCACAATTCATTTACAAAGAGTATCCAAAGTTTATTGTGAAGTCGCACAAACATTACCTTGAAGAAATCACTAACCTCGTTAATAGAATCGAGGATGGTGAGGAATCCTTGGAACCCGAAGCTATTAGACTCACTGAAGAACTGATGAAAATTACTTTGGAAGGTCTACATTATTTAACCACTTACAATTGGAGGTTCATTAGGACTATTGTTACCTTAGGTTTTCTAGGTTGGATTTGTTATTCTTTTATGATTTTCTTGAATCTGTTTATCTTGAAAAATACAGAGAATGCTAGGCCCTCTTTCTTAAACCTTTCAATCTTTACGTCACTTGGATTAGTTTTGAATTATATTCTTTTCTACCAAAGATCGCCGCTAAATTTTTATCTATATCTTGCTTTCCCGCTATTTTTTTGGAGTAAGATCTGTACCAATAATAAATTGATACAATCTGGTATAAAAGAATTTTTCAAAGGCATCTCACTCTCAGAAACACTAGCAATTAGCATCACGATTATTTCAATTTATGAGGGTATTGTATACGGATTCTTCCACCGTTGGATATTTACTTTGATTCTAAACTTGTTTGCTTTCTACCCACTGGTATGTGGTATCAACGGCTTCAAAACTAATGTTGCGTGGATAATAACAAGCGCAGGGTTGTCCACCTTCACCATGTTTGATGCTGTAAAGATTGAAAACTTAACACAAATACAAGTTGCAGGTGTTTTAATCATATTTAGTGCAGTAGCAGCAACGAGGAAATTATCGTCATCAATGTCAAGGTACACTAGGAATATCCTAACATTACAAGTAATATTTGTGGCAGGTATGCTACATTTTACATCAAAAGCAGTGCTATCATTACAAAACAGAGATGGTCTACCCAAAAGTGCCCAGGTCGGCGGGTGGGCTGTTCTAGGGTTATCGCTAACGTTGGCGCCATTTCTACACTATTTGAAGCCAAATAATAACTACCAGGTAAGATTGTTAACCATTTACTTGACCTTTGCACCTTCCTTTGTGATTTTGTCCATCTCATTTGAAACCATGTTCTACTTCATTTTCACAGCGTACTTGGTACAGTGGATTCAAATTGAAAAAGAAATTAAGGTGATTAAAGAAAAGAACAGCTCTAAGAACAATTGGTTACAACTACTAAGAGTTGCGATTATTGGTTTCTTCTTACAACAGATTGCATTTTTCGGTACTGGTAATGTCTCGTCTATATCATCGTTCTCTTTGGACTCTGTTTACAGGCTGTTACCAGTTTTTGATCCCTTCCCAATGGGGGCTCTACTTATGTTAAAACTAATTATTCCTTACCTGCTTCTGTCGTGCGCTCTGGGCATAATGAATATTCAATTAGACATCAACGACTACACGATCTCGTCATTGATTATTTCCACTAGTGATATCCTATCTTTGAATTTTTTCTATCTCCTGAAAACCGAAGGTTCCTGGCTAGATATTGGTGTGACCATTTCCAATTACTGTTTAGCCATCCTAAGCTCTCTGTTTATGTTACTATTGGAAATTGTAGGCCACCAATTATTGAAAAATGTTTCAAGGGCAACCTCAATCGAAAAGAAACAAGACTAGCACGATGTTATTTTTTCTACTTTGTTTGTTTGATTAATTTAATGTAGTCATCACGGTTTTATTGTTATTTGAACGGACCTTTATCATTAACGTTTTTTTTTTATTTAATAATCCTTCTGTATATAAAGATAGAAATAATAGAGAGTAATAACAGTGAGACCGATAAATTCTTTCGAGGCTACAAAACAGAAACTTCAGTTGTTTCTTTCCGATTATTTATTATTATCATTGCTCCGAGTTCATTTCATGTTTATTTTTGGTAAGATTCCGCGGAACGCAGAGATAACTTGCAAGAAAAAAAAAAGGGTTCTACAGAGCAACAAGGGGACAAACAATGTTCAAGGGTCTCTCAATTAGTAATGTAAGGTTGGTGCAAACGATATATAATAATATGATTTGGAACACTATACAAAATGGGATATTTTTAGTAAGATGTAAGAGGCTTTTATGGAAACTTTACTGAACTTTTGATTCGGAAGACTGAGAATATTGAAATAATTCAAGAAAAATATACACACTTACTCTCTGAGTAAAAATATTCGAGGAAAAGGCATTTAGACAGATTATGCGTACTGATGATAGAGCTTCGTTGTTGATGAAAGGATTGGCCCGAGACGAAATGAATTATGGAAGTAATGCTTCCGATGAAACTCTTCCAAACGATGAAGGCGGTGATAATAGGGAACAAACTGTAGAAGCGGCGCTACTAGAGAGTTTTTTTGATGAGTCGCAGCCAATGCCGATGAGTTCGGAGCTTTTGAGAATAAAAGAAAATCAGAATAGACACAGACATCTGCCATGGTACAGGAAACCTAGTCTATTTATTATTTGTTCGCTTGTCATGCTTGTGGCATTAGCAGAGACGCTTTACATGGCTCCAATTGTGATTATTACAAAGGATAAAATATGCCGGAGTCTGTCTAAGGGTGAGATCACCAACGATGCGCCACCAACATGTGATCCTATTAGACTGCAGGTCGTCCTATCCGAAATTACCTCTAGGTCATTACTTCTGTCGGGAATCATATCCACTTTCATGGCTGGGAAAATGGGTGAGTTATCAGATAGGTTTGGGAGAGTACATGTTTTTATATATATTGGGCTCATTCGGTTGCTGGGAAACGCTGCTCATGTATATTCTCTATGGCCGTCCACTCCATATTATAAGTGGTTCATCATTATTGCGGCCTCTTTGAATGCGTTTAGCGGCGGGCTATTCGCGGTCACTGCTAATGCAAATAGCTATCTATCCGATATCACTGAACCCGAGAACCGTTCAGTTAGTTTTGGCCGAGTAATGAGCGTGTTATTCGCAACCATGGGCGGCGGATTTTTGATCGGGTCAAGTATTGTCAAGATATTCCATGGAGATAATTTTGCACCGGTATATTTCGCACTAGGTTGCAGTGTGACATTTATATTAATGTGCATATTCTTCATCAAGGAGACAAGGCATGAGGAGTCGCTCAGAGATTCGCAGGACGTGTTCCACAGAAAGGTAGGCGAACACAGGGAGCACCTAGAAAGGCAGGTACTCTCTACTGGGGACAACAACCTCACCCAGAAAATGTACATCTATGGCCACTTTTATTTGAGGCAGCTTTTACAATTACTAGTACCGGTAAAGACGTTGTGGCTCCCG
This sequence comes from Nakaseomyces delphensis CBS 2170, assembly GCA_001039675.1. NCBI lineage: Eukaryota > Fungi > Ascomycota > Saccharomycetes > Saccharomycetales > Saccharomycetaceae > Nakaseomyces > Nakaseomyces delphensis. The sequence continues at coordinate 50,387 of CAPT01000105.1, forward strand.
AGGGACCCCATAACCGGTTCGTCTAAAAAGAGGTATACGGTGTTGATATTACTTGTAATTGACATCGCGTACATGTGTTCAACAACAGCGAGTATGCCACCGTTGGTATTATTCACAACGTATATGTTTAACTGGCAAACAGTAGAGATCGGCTACTTTATATCTTTCTCAGGGATAACCCGCGCACTTGTACTGCTATTGATTTCCCCTTACATTATCAAATACCTCAAGAAGTTGTACACGGCGTCTACAGAGAAGGTAGACTACATCGATTTGACCAGCATACGTATCTCCATGATCGCCATCGTATGCGGCATACTCATGCTCGTAACGAAACCACAGAGCGTCAATTCGGTAATACTGTACGCGTCATTCCAGGCGTTCAGTGCCTTCCTTTCCCCTACAATCCAATCAACAGTGGTCAAATACTGCCCCAAGGAACAGACCGGTCTGTGCTTTGGGGGCATGGCATTACTAAGAGCCCTCTCAATGCTGGTATTCCCGCCATTATTGCTGGCAATATATGGCTCTACAGTCTCTACATTCGCAATAGCATTTATGTACGTGCCACTGATAACTGCATCCGCAGCAGTTGTCCTGTCATTCCTTATTTAAATGATCTTATATAATTAGTACTGTATTTCGACATCGGGTCTCCTCCAGTGCAGCGTTAGGTAACCGGAACAATTTTTTTCAGGTTCCTGAAAAATACACAGAAACTCCCGCACAAATGGCACATTTTCTTCGAAGTTTTCCTAAATTTTTCCTTTTTTTCACTCGAGGAAATTTTCCATAAACTTTCCATAATTTTTTTATTTCTTTTGACATTTCTTTTCAATCAGGAGAGTCCTTGTGTGATTACTACATTTATCCTGCACGGTTGGTGAATTGGTTGTGTTCAAGAAATACTAGAACTCAAGTTAATAGTCATTGCATCCTTTGTTCTGATTGTTTTTTTCTCTTTTCGGCATCAACCAACGCTGTTGTGTTTTTATCAGCAATTAACGAAATCCAAACACTAGTGAGAGAATAAAGAAAACTTACCAATAAAGATTAGTATTTCTTCAAAGAATAACTTTTTCTTCTTCATCTTCTAGAATTTTGTATTATTAGAACACTTTTTTTTTTTTTCTTCCTTTTTTTAGGGGTGATATACAATACCATTGTCATATAAAGAACGAACACCCAACCGCACACCCCCCGCCCCCCTTCCTGTTATACAGATGTATGTTGATCCTAGGAAGAACAACGAAGTAAGGAGGCTAAGTATTCCAGACAGGCTATCACCACACGAGGATGGCGAGGAGGATTCGAAAGAGCAGCAACAGCAGATGCAGATACTTGGTGAAAACTTCAAAGAAGTAGAAATTATGGATAATGAGTACGATAAGCGGAAGCTTGATGATCTCGAGGCAGGTCCGGCAAGTGGTACCGAAGACGATCACGATAACGACAATGTTAATGGGAAAGAGAAGAGAAATAGCAGCACAGATAGAATGGATGTAGAGGATAAAAGTATAGATAAACTGGCGGAGGCAGAGATGAGCAAAGAATTGGTAGTAGAGCATAGCGAACCGATGGATCAGGGCCATTCTGATGAGATGAGTGTGCATTCAGTTAATGACCATAAACAACAACAACAACATAACGACGAGCAACAGCAACAAGAGCAACGAAAGGGGCAGGATCAGCAGCAGAAAAAGCCGGTAACGTACGGGGCTAACACTTCAGGAAAGTATAGTCTAACTGATTTTCAGATACTGAGAACCTTAGGAACAGGTTCCTTTGGTAGAGTTCATCTCATTCGCTCAAATCATAACGGGCGTTTCTATGCTTTGAAAGCACTGAAGAAACATACAGTTGTAAAACTAAAACAGGTTGAACACACGAATGATGAGAGACGAATGTTATCTATCGTGTCCCACCCGTTTTTGATCCGTATGTGGGGTACTTTCCAGGACTCACAGCATGTCTTCATGGTAATGGACTATATCGAAGGTGGTGAGCTTTTCTCCCTTCTGAGAAAGTCGCAACGATTCCCCAATCCAGTTGCAAAATTCTACGCCGCCGAGGTGTGCCTGGCGCTGGAATATCTGCACAGCAAAGACATCATCTATAGAGATTTGAAACCGGAAAATATCCTTTTGGACAAGAACGGTCACATTAAGATCACCGATTTTGGGTTTGCGAAATACGTGCCTGATGTCACTTATACACTTTGTGGTACCCCAGACTACATCGCCCCAGAAGTGGTGAGTACGAAACCTTACAACAAATCCGTTGACTGGTGGAGTTTTGGTATACTGATTTATGAGATGCTTGCTGGCTATACACCATTTTATGATGCGAACACTATGAAAACGTATGAACATATTTTGAACTCTGAGCTTAAATTCCCGTCATTCTTCCACCCCGACGTACAGGATCTGCTATCTAAACTGATCACCAGAGACCTGAGTAAACGTCTTGGTAACCTACAAAATGGGAGTGAAGACGTGAAGGCCCATCCGTGGTTTAGTGAAGTCGTCTGGGAAAAACTGCTTGCAAGATACATTGAAACACCTTACGAACCTCCTATCCAACAAGGACAAGGTGACACATCGCAGTTTGACAGATACCCAGAGGAGGAAGTAAATTACGGTGTTCAAGGTGATGACCCATATGCTGACCTCTTCACCGAATTCTGAAAGGAAAGAAAGGAAGGCCAGGAAATAAAAATTTACAAAAAACGAAACAAAACAAAACAACATCTAAATAATTATAGTTCTTATGTTGAGACTCCCTGTCATCGGTGCGGGATCCTCCTTCCATACACATTTATAGATATATAAAATTCTCAGAGAATTTCATTAACGTGAACATTAATGCATACATGTCTAATGAGACTCAATTCGAAGGGTTCACCCATAAGTACAATGCAGTTTGAGATTGAGATTGAGAATTGTAAGTATTGGGTAATTTATCCTTAGAGACGAAACTTGCCCCAGTTTTGGGCATCGGCGCAGATGAAAAAATATCATGCCAAAGAAATTTTAGTGATCAAGTGCATTAAAACCAAAAAGTATAGTTTATGTGAGCTGGACCCATCCTTTTGCAAGCATCCAAAGCGAAAATAGTTAAGCACAGAAACGATGTCTAAGGTCATAAGGCAGCTCAACTTTTTGAATAAGATCAGTTCCGCCACAACGGAGGCTCAGGTGGTCCTGAATCCTGCCAAATACCAACGCCTGGCGCTCACGTTCCAGGTGAAAAACCATAACGGCCACATGGGAGCACGGAAGTTTTGGAGGGATTACCTGCCTACTTTGCAATTCTACAACCCGGGACTCCGCATAGATGTGACCCGTATTAAAAACGATTCAAAAACTGTTAGCGTGCCTTGCAAGCTAGAGGTATTTGACGACAAGGGGGTCCTGGATGAAATAGACATGAGAGACCAGCAGGCCGCAGAAATTATGGATAAAGTACTACAGAAACTAGACCACACTAGAGTACCGGAGGCAGAAATAATCACTATCAGCCAGAGGTAACAACATAGAGCGAGAAGTTGGACTTTCCCTCTCATGTATATACAAAATAACATCATCTTATAAATATAAGTCACTACTTACAGAATATCTATCTATTTATATATTTATATATATTTCCGCAGTTTCTATGTGTAAATCTATTTTTATTACTGGCATTTTAGACCTCACCCCTTATAATTACATCCCACGGTAATATAACTCTTTTTAATTAAGAAGCGGCTCTTTTAGCTCTTTAACGGATAAATCCTATAAAACGGAGAAAGGATTTGCAGACACTGATAAGGAATAGTGGAAAACAGGGGCTTATCGACTCAGTACTTGACATATATAGAGCGGTGAGAGAGTGTGTGTGCTTGTGTGTTGTATTGTATCCATTTGAGAACGAAGAATTATACTGGTGAAAACAATACATAATATAGAGGAAGTCAGTGATGAGGAGTTTGTTCAAACCACAAAGATCTAGGAGGTCCAGCGAACAGGATAGGGCAGAGATGAAAGTCAACACGTCTGTGGCATCGGGAGTACGGTCTGGTCCTGGAACACCCAGGACACCTGTTGTCCCCGAAACATCCATAGCGTCGCAGCGCTCACATGGGGAACACGAATCACATCATACCCCGAAGCATCATTTGGGCATACCAAATATCCTGAAACTTAATTTATCACCATCGCATTCTAATACGCACTCTAAATCAGGCTCTCCAGAGAGCGTTACTTCGCCGGAATCTGTTATCACCGATAGCGAGCTGGAAGGCTATAGGAGCGAAGAGGATAATATTAGAAAGGTTACTAATCCTGGAGAAATAAATAATGGTACAGGTACTGGTAGCGGTGTCGCTACTGTGGTTCCTGGGACTCCAGGAACTAATCATACCAGTTTTCAAGAATTAGCTTCGGAGAACGAGAACAACATCGATATGTTGCTGGATAGTAGGGATTTGAAACCGTTTTCAGGGGACTTAAACGAATTACAGAGTTTCCCATTGCCCAACGGTCAATATCTGTCGCAGCCTTTAAGATCTCCATCGAGTTCAAGAGTGCCAAGTAGAAATAATAGTCAAAAGGAAGCCGGCAATAGTTATAACAAAAAAAGAGAACATACAGGAACAATCAGTGTTGCACAGTTATCGGAATATGGTGAAACTGTGAGTAAATGCATACTGAACTTAGAGTATTTCAAATTGTATGAGGATGGATATCATCAGCACACTTTGAAAGTGATGTCTACTGTTTCTCAAGATGGGGGCGGGCATAGTAATACCATGCCTAGAAGTACCAGACATGGCGAACAAGGACAAGATTTGCTAGATGTAGCAGATATAGTTAAACTAAAATCGAAATTTTCTTTATCGGGATTTTTTAAACCTCATAATAAAGAGGATATCAGTAATTATGACGAGAAGTTGAAGAATGCTGTATCACTATTACCCAAAGATAAATCTGGGACTAAGAATAATTCAGATGGCGAAGCTCAATCACCAATTTTCTCGAAGACTAGAAGCCATATCCAGAGGTATTCAGAATGTGAAGACGATAACAACGAAAGTGACCCATCCATCCCTAAAATTGTAAATAAAAATGCGGCAGTTGGATCGGTAGAACTAAAACTAATTAATAAATTGTCCGAAAAGATCAGAACTGGTCTTTCCGAAGCGGCAAAGAATAAAACGTCCATTCAGGCGCAAGTGCTTAGAACTCCTTCAGGTGCAGCAAATCCAAAGGAGAATAGAACCAGTAAATTTATCGATGAATACGGAAGATGTGTAGCTGTGGTTGGTCATGGTGCATACGGTGTTGTCAAAGTTTGTGCAAGGCCTAAAATAGAGGAAGATTATAGAATACCAGTAAAAACGTACATGGACGACAAGAAAATATATTTTGCCGTAAAGGAATTGAAACCAAGAAGAACAGATCCGATTGAGAAATTCAGTACCAGAATTACATCTGAATTTATCATTGGTCACTCTTTGAGTCATTATTATGAACGTAATGGTGAACAATCGGCTCCAAATATCTTAAATATCATCGATTTGCTGGAGTATAATGATACTTTTATCGAGGTTATGGAGTTTTGTCCAGCCGGCGATATGTACAGTCTATTAACTGCAAGGAAAAATAAATTTGGGAAGGCGTTACATCCGCTGGAAGCAGATTGTTTTATGAAGCAATTATTACATGGTATAAAGTTTATGCATGACCATGGTGTCGCACATTGTGATCTAAAGCCAGAAAACATTCTATTACATCCCGACGGGCTACTAAAAATATGTGATTTTGGTACAAGTTGTGTCTTCCAGACAGCGTGGGAGAAACATGTGCATTTCCAGACTGGTTTACAGGGATCTGAACCATATGTAGCACCGGAAGAATACAACACAAAAAAAGAATATGACCCTAGATTAGTAGATTGCTGGAGTGCAGGTATCGTTTATTGCACAATGATTTTAGGCCATTATCTCTGGAAAAATGCATGCAGAACTAAAGACTCATTGTATGATGCATTTTATGACGAACTACATGATAAGAAAGAATTTTATGTATTCGAGCAATTGCGCCATGTCAACCAAGAAATTAACCGTTTGAGAAGGATCGCGCTTTACCAAATCTTCCAACCCAATCCATCGAAGCGCATATCGATTGATAAACTACTCCAAACTGGATGGATGCGCCACACTAAATGTTGCATCAGTTATAGAAGTCCAAAGCTTTATTAGCATATTAAGTTAGTTCGGATCTATTTTCTTCTGCTGTTTATTCATCTTTGTGTATAAAGTCTCTTCATATATTCATTGTTAATTATTCCAACCTTAACATTTTGTAACACAATTCAATTTTGCATTTTTTTTGTCCAGAATCCTTAACTCGTCAATATTTGACAGTTTCAATATTTCAACGTAGAGGTTGTTACTCCTGCGGTGCAGGAAACGTTATTTCGTTTTTATAGATTTAAATTCTATTTAGAGCTAGTTGATATCAACATAACGGAATGATTATATATACATGTAGATACTTCTTGGTGTTCCCCACTTTTTACCACTGCCAGATGCAATATTGATGTTTTAACCATATGGGACTAAACCAACAATAAAATCCTATAATTAGAATTTTATTTTCCTTAGAGAAATGCGAATATTTAAATACAATAGGACATGAAGAAGGACAAAATCATAGCACCTTGCTTGCAAGAGAGCAAATTTTATTGAATCCTTTATCCCTTAATGTCCTATCAACGACACCGTCATTAGCCATAATTCTTGTTCCTAAGGGTTCACCAGTATTTTTATTGATCAGAACACATGCATTATCACCAAAACTAATCATTGAGCCATCCTTTCTATATTCATTAGTCTGTTTGGTACGCACCACAATAGCATGACAAATATCACCTTTTTTCACACGATTAGTAGTGGCAGTACCGGTAATATTCTGCGTTAGAGGTCTAGCTTTCTGCACAACACAAACAATTCTATCACCAACACGGCCTGGTGACTTTGGTGAACCCTTCCCAATGACCTTGATACACTCAGCCAACTGTGCTCCTGAATTGTCAATAACTCTAACTATAGATTTTAAATATATCATTTTTCAAGTATTCTTATCGCTTTTTATCGAGAGTGCTTATTAAAGAGCCCTGGAATGTAATTATGCCTCCAGTCAATGACTGTTCACTATAAGTAATACTCAACTTTCTTATTCTTGATAAATTTCGAGTAGCCAGTGGTTTTTTCATCACAGGTACAAATCGTTCCCAATGATTTGCTTCATGACAAGTATACTCGCAAATTATTTATAATCAGAATTTAAAGGGACAACAACTTACTCCTTTACTATTGTTTGTCATGCAAATTTTATTTATTTTACTGAATATATATAATCTTGTCGTTAACCACATTACGCTATTGAAGAAATTCAATTTTTGAATGCAATGCGATAAATTGCCTGGTAAGTGGCGTAAAACGTAGTAAACGGTATATTATTATTGTCACAAAGCTCGTTAATTGTCAACCCATAATAAAAAAAGAATTACTTCAAAAATGAGCTGTCATAAAAACCCCAAGCTTCACGATTTTAAACTGGATAGAAAAAAAACAAAAATAAAAAAATAAAAACAACAGATTCAATAAAGCAATACGCAACGTAGTTGCGAATTTCGCGATTGAACAAACAAAATAAACAACAACAACAACAATAAAACGACAAATATCCTTCAATTACATTAACCCGCCACCAATTTCGAAGTCTTTACGAAGAGCGATTTCAATTGTCTTTAAATCCCATCTTTCCAGTACATCTACTGTCAAACAACCTTTAATCGTATTATAAAGACCTTGGTATTTCAATTCATTTTTGATCACGTTATCATTACCACCATTACAAACATAACGTAAAGCCTTCCTATCAAACTTACCCGATAGGATCAACTGCCTTAATTTTGATTCTAAGTCATGTTTAAACGGTAATCTACCTACTAGCATAGTATACATAGTCACCCCTAGCGCCCATATATCAGCACTTGGTCCTAATGGAATAACTTCTGTTCCTAATAGTTCTGGAGCTGCATAAGGTAGGGATCCAATTTGAGACGATTGTTTGCTCTCTATTGATGCATTTCCTGACACAGAATTATGTCTATGCTGGTCAGAGGAGGGCGAATCATAATTAGCCTTTTCATTCGCTTTACCTAGTTGTGATGATGGCAATGACTCAAAGGATGCTGCACTTAAACCAGACATCCGAGCACTTGTTATGGCTGGTCCATATGATCTCTTCATAGCATTTGGGATCACTTCAACTGCAGTGTCATCATGAACATATCCTTTATTTGTAACCATTTTCATTAGTTTTGATACCGGTTGACTAGCTCCCTTCAAATTAGATTGGGTAAAATTGAATTCATCTTTAGATGAACTTGGACCCATTGGCCGAGGTGACGCCTCGAATGTTAATGCATCTTGTGAATGCTGCCTGCTAATGTTCAGGTCACTACTACTGGAATCGTCCAAGATATTATCATATCTATTTCTCATAGGTCCATAATGACAACTCATACCAAAATCACAAACCGAAATTGCCCAATTTCTGAACATCTTACCTTTTTTTAGGAGGCAGTTTTCCAATTTTACATCACCATGAACTATAGACTTAGAGTGCATATACGCCAATGCCGATATTAGCTGAAGCATTACAAAAATTGTTAATTTGATCCTTTTATCAACTGTTATATGATTAGTTCTCTGGTCCTCCCAATGGAGGACAAGATCATATAATGTCCCATCTTTAACCCGCTCGGTTAGACAATACATAGCATAATCAGTGACTAGTTTCCAATCTAATAATGGCAACAAATGCATATGATGTAATTCTCCCCAGATTTTAACTTCGCGAATTACATTTTTCTTCACTTTTTGATTACTTTTAAATCGAACAATTTTCATTGCTCTATTAGCGCCAGATTGAATATCTACACATTCTCTGATCATCCCCCAGGCTCCAAATCCAATCACCTTCCCCAACTTATGTCCCATTATCAGAAGACCCTTATCGTCCGGTTTAAAACCTCCCCCTCCGCTGGCCATTGAAGAGAATGAAGGAGAGAATGAACTCAAAAATTGAGATGCAACAGAACCATGTCTTGATCTACCCCTTTGTTTCTGAATTGATGATGAACTTTTTGAATTCGTTAACATGAATTTTTTTAAGACAGACATCACTAGCCTTGTATCTTGATCTGGAACCAAATCCATGATAATCCTTTTACGTTTTGAGTACGGTAAGGTCAAGTAATCCTTTGGCAGTTTCTTTGCAAGATCAAAGATTTGTTCGGCATCCAATTCTGTGAACGGATTCAAATTGCTTTGGAGGTGCACCGAAGATGAACCAGAGCCATTTGAGTGTCCAGAGGATTTCTTTCTCAACTGAGAAACAGTAGGCAAGGACGATCTATTCAAAGCTAGGAGCCCAGATATATTGCTCCTTATAGTTGATCCCAGAGCGGAGTTATCTATCGTCCCAAAATTGGTTCCCTTACCAATAAAATTGAGATATGAAATCGGTTTGTCCACGTCTGATGTTGCAGGCGGTGTCTTCGTAGATTTATATCTCGGTAATGGTATCGGTTCAACTTGAGCATGTGATGTCTTAAAAATTGCCGATGTATTAGGGCTTAGACTCTCTTCTAACATATAATCATCATCACTTGTTACCTCTGTTAGTTTCCGAGATTGTCCTGATGCAGATTGAGGTTCATTATCGTAATCCCATGAAACAACCCTATTAACAGCATTCGTGGGTCTACTTCTGCTCGACAAAATCTGTGACGCTTCCCTCATAATATCTGTCCCGTACAGGCTATTATTACAATACAATTCATTTGAGTCATGGATTTCTTTTTTATCATCACCTGCTTCTCTCCATTTTTTAATCAGTTCGTCGTAATTAAGATTTGGAATGTATTCATCATGCATATCGTTATCCGGGGTATCTATCCCTGATTCATCAATGGCTATTTCGCCTGCGAAATTTTGATTCGCGTTAAAATTATAATTGTTGTTAGAATCTTTGTCATCTTTATTAAGCATAAGTTCATTGTCTAACGTTTCTGTGTAATTTGGTACCAGACCATTAATATGACTATATTGATAATCCTTATCCATATATTTCTCTGCGTCACGTATAGAGTCCACTTTTGGGATTGGGTACATCTCTTCCTCATCCGAATCACTATAATATGCATCATCTTTCACCAATGTACTCCTTGAGGTCAGATCCTGTCCTAGTTGGTAAACCTTTTTGGGACGAAAATACAATGACTGATCACCTCCACTAGTATCCATTCTCCTACCTGGACAATCAATATTCATGCTTCGTGCAATTGGTATCCCAGCATCATTAATGTCTTTATTCGATTCTGATTTCTTACTGCTTCCGCATGCTTCATTAGGATTATTTCCAATCATTTGCTATTAAACCTTTATTATGAAACACGAACGGTACAATTTGCAACTCTTTTGGGCCCGCAAATTTAAGTCTCCTATACTTTAATGATTCCTAGATCTGAGTAACAAAACAAAGAACTGAACAATTTTACACCCAACTTTACATCTAGCATCCAAAATGCACCAAGCTAATGGTACTTTTAAAGATTATTTCTGCCTTTTCAGTGAAAGGATATAGATATCTCCCAAGATGTCTAAGCACTCTTTTCTTTCTTTTTTCCACTTTCTATTCCGGATTATAACCTATGTTCACCAGCACTGAATGCGATACTATGGTTAAATGATTTTTTGTGTCAATATCTCGATCTGTCCTTAACCCCGATCAAATACTTGTCTTTGTCTACTTTTTCTTCTTAACTAATTACCTTTTCAACTATTGATAATCTCCCTTTGGAAGGCTAACGTAATTAAATAAATGCAGTTTTCCTCCTGATACCATGTATTTTAGACAATGCGTTACGTATGCTGACATACCATTAGATAAGATCTAGTCCGAAAATACTCATTAAGCCCGGAAACCCTTTTTTTTAACTCCAAGCGACTTCAGAGCACGGACAAAATTCGTTAAAGTGTATAATGCATTTCTATCAAATAATATATATATATATATATATATGAGAAAAAACAGTAACTAGACCAACCCCGCCTCTTTTATTTGTTCAAAGAGATCCCTTGGTATATAATTTTGTAAAGTTGGCCCGTCGTTGGACATGAATCCATCCTTCGAGATACCCTTTCTTCGCCTCGTCTTCATGGCGAAATCCCTTGCCAGGCTCTGAGTTGGGGCTGGTTTCAATTTTGGAATAGTAGCATCTTCATCCATAACATCTCCTGGTACTTTTCGCCAAATTTTGTTCCAATGGTGTGCTTGTACGATTGCATTACCTCTCGAAACTAGTCGTATGTCGGTCTCAATTCCAAATGATTCAATGACAGGTATTTGAGTTTTGACCTCGATCAATGGCGTGCCCACAATTTGGTGTGAACTGTATATATGTGCACCTCTCCGTCTTCGAAATACATCTTCCAGTGCAGGATAATACACTGCTTTCATAACAATATCCATTTCATAGACAGGTTCCATGACTATTGGTTTTGCAGTCATAAGTCCCACGTAACAAGCTTTTCTCATCAAGGGAATTAACTGTGCACCTATGATAGGAGCATCAACTTTCCTGGTTTGTTTATCAATCTCGAATTTTAAAATCTTGAACTTGGTGCCGTATATAGGCTCTTCCATCAGTGGTCCTTCTTTCATAGCCCAATAAAAACCTTGTAATATATATTCCTGCGATTCATGCAATAAGTTCTTATCGGTTTCATCGGGTAAGGTATCATCGACAAGAAAATTTGTATTTAAGGAGGCCAATACATTTCTGGCAGATAAGGAATCCCAACTGTATTCTTCTCTCAATCTCTTAGCCAGAGACCTCAACTGCTTTTTGTCGCCAATGACTTCGGTTACAAGTCTCTTCCTACTGATATCATAAACTATCTTTTTATCCAATTTTTCAGCAGATACTGTGAGCGTTATGTTATTACTAGTGGATTCAACGGGGATAGCTGCAAATGATTCTTCTTGGCAACTTTCAGAAAATGTGGTAACTGGGTCAGATATTTTAATTTCTATCCCCGCATATAAGCTTCTTAGGTCATGCATAAGGCAATCAAAATATAACTCTCCCGTGCCTAAAAGAACGTGTTCTCCAGATTCCTCCACTCTTACTTGTAAGCTAGAATAATATTTTTTTACCAATTCAAGACCGTGCAAGAGTTTTGGAAGCTCTCTTGGATTTAACGGTGCAATTATGACTTTAAATACTGGTCCACCTATAATGTCAATGGTATGGAACAATGGTAAGCCAATAATATCCTCGGAGTCGCCACACAAGGTTGCCGATTTTGTGAATGCCGAAGTAATACCTTTAATTAATACGGTCTGTCCAGCTGATGCCTTTGTTAAAGACGTTAAAAATCTTCCACATAAAAGTGAAATATCAGTAATAGTAGCACTGCCTGTCTCTTGAAGCATGTTTTCATCTATTTTCATTATTTTTGAGTTATTTCCTTCACCAGGTTCAAAAACTCTAATTTTGCTCCCCACATTTATTACACCGGAATATACCCTAACAACGGCCCATTCTGATCCAGCGAAATCTATGGTCTTTACTGCATGAGCATGAAATTCTTTTTTTGTATAAGGATATTCATTAACTGCTGTTAGGTGTTCAAACTTCCCCCTTAAAAAATCTCCATAATCGTTGATACTTTCAATAATCGATGTAATAACACCTTTTTGATTACAAAAAATCTTTTGACATACGGCTTTTAATAAGGGCTGTGGGTCTAACTCCTTCTCAGCATTTGTTAAAACGATATCAAAATTACTCTTTAAGATATCAGTAACATCATTAATTTCTCTGGCCAGAGTCTGAGTAAAAATTTTATATATTGGATTCAAGATGAAAGTAATAAATGAAGGCTCTTTGCTCAAATTCGTTTCATTTGAATAATTCAGAATCCCATTTTCGTAATAGTAGTTACCCCATAGTCTATTTGTGAATTCGGTCATTTTGTTTTTTGATAGTACCCTTCCATAATACATCATCACAAATTGTTCAATCGAGAACAACATACCAAATTTAGCAGATGCAAAAATTACATTATTTTTTTCTGGCGAGTAATAATTTTTGGTTTTTGTTGTTTGTTGAATATCGTTTACTACATGTCCCAATTTCTTATATGCGTCAAGAGGTGATAATCTCAACTCTAATATTAGTCTATCAATTTTGTTTATCACAAATACAATCGAGAGTTTATTCTTTTGACATTCTTTGATCATATAACGTGTTGTGGCTGTGATTCCTTCAACAACATCTATACATACAAGTGCGGTATCACTCACGGACATGGACAATGCCGCTTCCTCAACGAAGTCAGCATGGCCTGGAGTATCTAACATAACCATAGCATATGATTTATCATAGAGGTCTGTTGATAAGATTGTAATACCGTTTAACTTCAATGATAGTCCACGCTCTATCTCCTGTTTCAAGTTATCGAGATACCGCATCTGCTTCCACCCCAGTTTAACATTCTTCGACATTGAATTCAGTACTTCATAATGGCTGGTTACAAATATATCCATCAGTGACGTCTTCCCAGAATGTATAGGCCCAATTATACAGCAGGTTCGTATTCTTTCTGGGACCTCCATCATCCCCAAAAGATACTCCATATTGAATTTAAACGGTACTGATTTGTTATAGATACCTTTCTTCCTCTGTTCTTCATTGGCATTCGCATCAACCTCCAAAATAGGTTGGTCTCTTTCTCTATCTTCAAGTTCCACCAGCACCTCAACTTGCTCACCATAAGTATCTCTCAATGAAATCGCCACTTCGTTTCCGTCCTCCTCAAAGTCGGCGTCTAGATCATCCATGAAGCCATCTTCACCTTCCAAATTGATCATACCTTCATCACTTCCTTCCTCCTCTTCTACTTTGATTTTCGGTTCATCCTCTGTTCCAATGGGATTCCCAAACTCATCGAACTCCTCCATCTGCGTATTATTTGTTGTAGCTGATATTTGTAATTGTCAATTCACTTGATATTGACATCAACTCCCCCGATGTAAATTTCAGTGACCTTTTTAACATTAATTTATTTATTTGTTTTTTTTTTTTCAAATTTCCAGCTTAAAATATTTTGTGCGATGGGGCTTTGAAATTATCTAAATAAGAGAAAATTCAATTAGCCAGATTCATAACAGACTTGAGAACAATACATCGCCTTTACCACCAAACTCTACGTTGTATTTCGAAGTATATGGGATAGATAAGACTGAATAACTTGAAGGTGGAAAATAGACTCATTGTGGTTGGGATAATTTTTAGGACCGATATATCATTTTAAGGGAATAGTCAATGCTGCAAGCCTGCGGTGAGGAAATAATTACAATAATAAATTAAAAGAATGGACTATGCATTAATTTCGGATAATATCCGAGAGAATATGCCGAATTTGGATCCGCATGAAATGTTCAATAATCTACACATCTATGTGCATGAAGATGAAGGTACGGATGACACCTCTCAAGAGGTGGAGCATTTCAATTATAAACAAGAATTAGATAAGACTTTACTCTCACGGAACTCTGTTATAGGGCTTGGTTTTGGTTTAATGAGTCCCGTTTTAGGAATGTGTACAAGTATGGGTATCGGACTTTTGAATGGTGGACCACTTTCGATTATGCTCGGATTCCTAACAAGCGGTGTGTTAATTTGGTTTTCGTCTTTATCACTTGGCGAAATTGTTTCCAAGTTTCCTATGGAGTTGCATGTAGGCAGTGCTATGGTAGCCCCTGGAAAACTTAAATTGATCTGCTCGTGGTTCACGGGCTGGTTGATGCTCATCGGTAACTGGACAATGAGTACCAGCATTACTTTTGCTGGTGCACAACTAACTATTTCACTAATGCTGATGAATAATTCGGATTTAATATCAGAAACTCATCTTATCCTTTGGACAGTACTTGTCTTTTATTTTGTTGTTACTATAGTCGGACTAGTAAACCTAAAGTTTGCAAGATTTATTGAAGTAATCAACAAAGTATGTGTTTATTGGATCATATATGCAATTATATTCATTGATATCCTACTTTTACTCTTCCATAAGGGAAAATACAGGTCTTTCAAATACGCCCTATTTCACTATGACAACAGCCTCTCAGGTTACTCAAGTGCATTCCTGTCTTTTCTTATTGGATTTCAACAATCAAACTTTACCTTACAGGGTTTCAGTATGTTACCTGCCTTAGCTGACGAAGTTAAAAAACCAGAGAAGGATATTCCAAGAGGTATGTCTATTGCTGTCCTTCTTTCGACATTCTCCGGACTAATATTCTTGTTGCCCATCATGTTCATCTTACCTGATATCGATGTGATTTTTTCTAATCATAAAGTTCTTCCAATTGTCACAATATTTACAAAATCAACTGACTCAATGATTGTTTCCATCCTCTTAGTCTTATTAATTTTGGGTAATTTGATATTCTCTGGTATTGGGTCCATTACAACGTCTTCACGTGCAGTTTACAGTTTCAGCCGTGATAGAGCCATTCCACGTCATGATTTGTGGACCTTTGTCTCCGATGATTCACAATCTAGGGTTCCTAAATATTCTATTATTCTGAGTATGTGCATCTCATACATCTTGGGTTTATTGGCATTAATATCAACTGCAGCTTTTAACGCTTTTATCGGTTTAGCTGTTCTATGTCTATGTTCGGCAACATTCATTCCATTAGTTCTTGTGCTTTGTACAGGAAGAAGAGTAATCAAACATGCACCAGTGAAAATACGATACAAATTTGGCTGGTTTATAAACATCATGTCAGTTATCTGGCTCTTGTTGGTTATGGTTAGTGTATCCTTTCCTATACGAATTCCGGTTACTGCGAAAAGTATGAATTACGCTTTAGTCGTGTATATACTTTGTCTCATCGGCATTACAATATTATATTTTAAATGGGGGAAATACAACTTCAGATTACCACTCGCAGATGATATCAAAGAAGATACAAACATCGTGGAGTATAATAAGGTCAATTCCAAAAGCAATGACAATGTTCATTATGAAATGAACAATAGTAACGGGATGGAGCTTGATTCTCCGGGGAGTAATGACAATACTGTCTTGGGTAACGACTATGTAGGCACGACACAGGATGCAATTTCTGTTGATTTGGAGGATGCGATTGCGGCTAGAGATGATGAACTAAATTTATCGGTGGATGATCTATCCTTGAATCTGAAAGATGCCATTGCTGAAAGAGATCACCGAGTGGTCGATGATGACGCGGTATCGATTGAGCTCGAAGAAGCCTTAGCCAAGAGGGAAGGAAATTCGGATTCCAAGATCAAATGAAATGCGTATACTGTATTTAATAGATATTTGTAACTATTCACCACTTTATATGTTTCTGATATATAAGACGATTTATGAATACTTCATTAGGCGAGCATTAAGGTTTGCAAATTATTGTGGTATTTCCAAACAAACTTTACCTGTAGTCTTTTTGTTTTCCATTAGTTTCGCAACGTTAGCGTAATCTGACAATGGAAATGTTTCCGTAATGTCAACCTTGAGTTGTTTTGAGTCGATGAGCTTCTTGTATATTGAGGTGTAGTGATCCCATTCTGCAGGATCGGTAATATATCCATATAAGGAAGGTCTGACAACCTTTAAGTTCTTTGGTGTCAGTCTATTTAACGTAAATGGTGGGACAAGACCTGACGCATTTCCGTAAGAAACAATAGTTCCCTTTCTTCTCACGGCACTCAAATCAATTTCGAAAGTGTCCTTTCCAACCGAATCGAAAGCGGCATGAACTCCTTTACCGTCAGTAATCTCCATCACTTTTTCTAAAATGTTGTCCTTGTTATAATTGACCAGAAACTCTGCACCATATCCCTTTGCGGCTTCCAATTTGTGCTCAGATGAAGAAACTGCAATGACATGGGCACTTCTTTGAGAAATTAGCTGACACAGAATAGAACCTACGCCACCTGATGGAGCATATACGAGGATATAATCATCTTTCTGGACCTTATACGCCTCATCAACAAAAGATAAAGCAGTAAGGCATTGAATGAAAGTAGATCCGTACAACTTCAAATCCTCGTCCTTACCGTCTGCCCCCAGATTCATGATATGGTTGCCGGTTGTCTTCTTAGTATATTGGGCAAAAGTAGAACCTGCCATATAAGCTACTTTATCTCCCACTTTATATTCTTTCACATTGGAACCAATCTTAACTACCTCACCAGCCGCCTCTCTACCCAATATGTAAGGCAGTTCACATGGATAATAACCCTTACGGAAATAAGTCTCAATGAAGTTAACACCAGCATACTTGTTTTTCACCAAAATATCATTCGCACCAATTTCAGGCACTGGTACATCCTTGTATTTGATGACATCGTAACCATCACTCTTGCCATCTATCTGGATAACTTTTTGTGTAGTTGGTAGAATCATCTCACTGAAATTCCTTAGCGAAAATTTCGTTATGTTTCTAATATTAACATTAAGCATCAATCACAAAACCAATGAATACAGTCAGATTGTCTTCTGTCGATGAAATTAGCTCCTTTATATAAATGGCATTTTCACTCACTATGGTAAACAATGATTACATAATGGAACAATGGTTACGAAAACTTCGCAGATTACCATTGTGAAAAAACAGTCATGCATAGAAATAAGAGCGAAACGTATAAATAAACTTAATGTTTTTAAACGATTCTTACTAATGTAGAACCTTCCATCTTGTAATCTTATACTATGAAAACGAGAAACTATAAACCTATAATATTTTAATTTTTATTAAGAATCAATTACCTGAACTAATGGCTCTTAGAGAACTTCCATACACCCCATCAAGGTAAAAGAATATATGATGCTTAACCTGGTGTTGAAATGTTTTTTATCTTTTGTTGTTTCATCAACCATATATATATATATATATATATATATATTGTAC